>ML814415.1:27108-55334 GCA_009831015.1 Picea engelmannii | reverse complement strand
AGAAGAACAACAAAAATGGGTAACCAAGATATTGGGTTATGATTTTGAAATCGTCTATAAAAAGGGGAAGAAAAATGTTGTGGCAGATGCACTCTCAAGAAAGGATGAAGATGTTGAGGCCTTTCTCTGTGCTATCTCGATGATCCAACCCTATTGGATAATAGAAGCAAGGGATGAATGGAAGAATGAAGAAAAAGTGTGGACTCTCATTCAAAGGTTGCAGCAGGATTCCAGTGCATCAGATACATTTACATGGAAAAATGATTCACTATGGTACAAAGATCACTTATATTTATGTAAGAACACCCAACTCAAACAAAAGGTACTGTTGGAATTGCACACCTCTCCAGTAGGAGGGCACACAGAATTTTTGAAAACCTACCATAGAGTCAAGAAGGATTTTTTTTGGGATGGCCTTAAAACTGATGTTCAAAGGTTTGTGGCAGAATGTTTGGTTTGCCAACAAAATAAGGTGGAAACAATTAATACCCAAGGTCTTTTACAACCATTATCCATCCCAAGTCAGCATTGGGAGGAGGTTTCCATGGATTTCATCACAGGATTACCAAAGTCTGAAGGAAAGAGTGTCATCATGGTGATTGTTGATAGACTCACCAAGTATGCACGCTTTTGTGCACTCTCTCATCCCTTCAAAGCTAGTACAATTGCCACTACATTCATGGAGACATTTCAAAAGCTACATGGCAGCCCAAAGATTATTGTAAGTGACAGAGATCCCATCTTCAGTGGACATTTTTGGATAGAATTTTTTTCTTGTTTGGGTACTCAATTGACTCATAACTCATCCTATCATCCTCGATCTGATGGGCAAACCGATATAGTGAACAAATGTCTGGAAGGATACCTTCGTTTCTTTGTCTTTGATAAACAAAAACAATGGTTCAAATGGTTACCCTTGGCAGAATGGTGGTATAACACTTCCTTTCATACTGCAATAAAAATGACACCATTTATGGCACTTTATGGATACCACCCTCCTTCCATCACTTCTTCTCTAAAAGAAAATTCTAATGTTCAAGAAGTGGAAGATCACGTCAAGAATCAACAACAAGTTCTCCAAATCTTAAAGGACAACCTGACCATGGCACAGAATCGCATGAAACAACAAGCAGATCAACATCGTAGTGAAAGAAGTTTTGAAGTAGGGGATTGTGTATTTTTAAGACTACAACCATACAAACAGATGTCCCTCAAGCAAGCCAAGAAGGATAATAAATTATCACCAGAGTACTATGGCCCTTATAAGGTGTCGCAAAAGATTGGTACTATGGCATACAAATTGGAGCTGCCTGCATCTTCACGAGTACACCCAATTTTCCATGTTTCATTCTTAAAGAAGGTTATAGGTGACAAGATCCCAATTCAAACTATATTTCCAGAACTTGACAAGGAATGGAAAATCATATTGGATCCTGAAGCCATCACTGACACAATAATTCCCCGGCTGAGGAATAGATCCATTTCAGTGTATCTCATTAAATGGAGGAAACTACCGGCTGAAGATTCCACTTGGGAAGATGAGTCTTTTATATAGAAGCATCTAGGGTTACTCAAGCGTTGTGGACAACACTTGTCTCAAGGGGAGGGGCATGTTAAGCCCTAATATTGGCTCATTACCCCTTAATTGGGGCATATTATATTAGTAATGTTATTTTATCTATGTCGGCTTTAGTCCATTAGTTGTAATTATACCTCCTAGTCTCCTATATATACCAAGGAGACATTTTCATTTTGAATCATCTTGTACTTGAACATTTAAGTGGGGTAAAAGGAGGTTGCCCCCTCTAAGAGGATTATTATCTGAAATTATCTCTTTTTCAAGGCGTTGAGTACTTTTTCTGAGGATTTTCTATGCTATATTGATATTTGGTTCTGAACGGAAAATGTGTTGGGAGTGAAAGACGACATCTATAGCATGCGTGGATAAATTGAGTAAAACAACCTAAACTTCTCTGGACCATAACTTTTAGCTCGGATTTCAGCAAATGAATAGTCATTTGAAAGTTATTTAGGAGTAGAAGAAATTTGTAAACCCATAATTTTGAATTGGGCAATGAAAATTCTTAGAAATTAATAAATAGATTTCCATAGCAGTGAAAGAGTGGAATTGCATCATGTAAATGTTGTAACTTTTCTCTTAGAATACAGTTTGAGACATGAGTACAATCATTGGAGAAATTTTTCAGAGAGGAATGCATCTGAGAAATCATATTTTTTATTTGGTGCATTGTGCCCTTCATAAATTGGGATAAAAATGGCATGTAGCATTAAATGACAAAATTTCTATACTATGCATAATTCTAACAAAAATAGTTACTTGCACATGGTGTCGAATTAGAGGTATAACCAGATAAATCCAAGACTAAGACTGAATATCAGAGTAATGGAAACATTGAAGAGCTTGTATAATTTGGTTGAGGCAATAAAGAGCTACATGACAAGTAACGTAAAGTGGAATTGGATTGCAAGAGCCATGTAATTACAGGATGTGAAGATTTTTCCAAATAGTGTTAAAGTTTGGATAAACCACTTTAATATTTAATTTATTTCTTGGTCAACCGCTTTGACTATTCAATATTCTTATCACAACTACTTTACCATAATTACCATACTCAAAACTTCTTGTTGCAACTAATTTATTTTTAATTATTTTCTTAATGCAACAACTATACCCATGATTAACTCCTAGTTACCATCAATTTTACTAGTACACTTCTTCTAGGAGCTTCTAGAATAATTGACTTATTTGACCTTCTAGGGGCTTCTAGATAATTCATGAGGGTTCAACAACTTCAAATGGCCATAAATATCTAACCGTGATGAGTTATGTGATGTTCCACATATCACCGAAAGTGGCATGACATATACTATCCATCTAGAATAATATTACCTATAAACTCATTGATCCTCATGCCTTTATACCCCATTCTTTTTTTCTACCAGAATTCACTACCAGACTTCTCCAAGGGTTGACATCAATGACAACCAACAGTCTAGACCAATTGTCCATCAACCTAAGCCAATTTTCTAACACTTTTTACCATTTTCTAAATTAACATGTAAACATTAAGTTATCAACAATTTCATTCACTTATGATTGCATTTAACATATCACGACAATATAACCACAGATGCATAGCACAAAATATTTTTACATGGAAACCCAAATGGGAGAAAACAACATAACTCTTTTTAATATATATATTGAATATTACATCCACAGGAAGCACCCATTTCTAAACTTCTCTAGCACCAAACGGAAGGGGGTACCAACCTCCTATTTACAGGATCTTACCTGAAGGAATATCCAACTCCCTATATTCTCCAGCACCAAATGGAAGGAGGCTCCAACCCCTTGATTTGCAAGCTCCAACCTGAAGGAAGCTACAACTCCATGAATTCTCTGGCTCCAACTGCAAGGAGGCTACAACCCCCTGTTTACAAGCTCCAACTTGAAGGAAGCTATGATTCCATGTATTCTCCAGCTCCAAATGGAAGGAGGCTCCAACCCCCTTTCCTTTCCCCTTCCTTCCTCCCTGGAATATAAGTGTGAGACTCAACCTGTCACTACCGATGTCACTGATACAACATCATCATCAAAACCGAACCCAAGCCATCATTGTAATTGTCATTGCTATTGATACCTCATTATCATCAAAACTAGACTCAATCATTCACTATAAATGTCACTGATACTGATACATTGCCATCATCAAAACTAGATCCACTACAACTGATGTATCATCATCATCAAAACGGGATACACCATAAGTGGTACATCATCATCATCAAAAACTAGATCCACCACAACTAATATATCATCATCATCAAAACTAGATACACCATAATTGATACATCAAAATCATCAAATTGGGTCCACTTAGAGACTAGGTCCACATGGTTGCACATATAAACCCCAACATCACTTCTTAAATTTATCTCGAACACATTTTTGGGACTAGTTTCTGGATTAGTCACAAACCCTAACTTCCAAAAAGTATAACTATGTACCTAGAATGAATAAAGGTATGAAACTTGTAGCCAATATTCTTTGATATCTTCTCTAAAATTCCTCCAAGTTTTTGTCCTTAATTCATCTCTAAAAAAGAGATATAGCAAATATGGGAGACCTTCCTAAATTTTTTCCTATTCTAGAGAGAGAACTTGTACAAAATTCCACGCACTCAATATTTGATATCTGATTCTAAAAATCGCACACAAAATACTATGGAGTTTAATATTTCCATTTCAATTGGTCTTAAATAATGTTTATCCTCTATGAATACATTATGATTGTTTTACCTGTAACACATGTTTGAGACTAGTTATGGTACTAGTTAAAAACTCTATCTTTCACATAGTGTATCACCAAACATAAATGACCTAGAATTTGAAATGCATACCACAGGTATCATGATATGTCTTCTCAACATCCTTCAAGTTTCATTATCTGAGTCATTCTATAAAAAAAGGTATAGTGAAAATGGTAAGATGACCTTTAAAAATCATACCTTAGAACACAACATCACAAGACTTCATCTTCCCTTGTAATTTCTCTCTTCTTCACTTCATATTCCCTCTGAAATTTGTTTCCAAGACTGTGCTAAGAGATCACAAGATTGAATGATGAAAATGAGAGATTCTTGATGTGTATTTATACCCTTACAAGTACCTTCTTTACTTGACCTTGAGCCGACTTGTAACTTCTTGTTTGCAACAAAATTTTCTCCTTTACTTCACTTTAGGGCCAACTTATAAATTCTTGACCTTAGATCTGAGGCTTCTTGACCATAATTTGTAGCTTCATATTTATTAGGGAATAACTCCTCAACCATGAGGAACCACATAGTGTTCCACCTTGAAGAAGAGTATCAATCAATGAATGTGTTGCATGCATTTACAATGTCCTTCATACTCTTTTTCTTCAATCAACTTTGGGCTTCATGACTACACCTTTGGGGCTTCTTAACCACTTAATGATATCTCAAGTGATTCTCGTATACTTTTAAAAATTATCTTCCCATGAGGACCATGCTTAAAGCTACACCATAAGGGGACCACTTTAGAGACTTCTTCAAATACAACCATCACTTCTAGAGGCTTCCAAACTTGCTTCGGGGATTCTTCTAGGGTTGATATCAATGACAACCAATTTTCCAACAATATCCCCCTTTGGCATTGATGGAAACAATCATATTCCCCCTGTTATCATTTCTCCCCCTATATTTGTGCTTATGAACTTTCTCTCCCCCTTTGACGTCAATGGAAAAGGGTAACTTCCCCTGCGATTTCTCTCCCTCTGTCTTCTTTGCAATATGTTGAGTAGATCAATGTGTGGTTTCTTGTATATTCTTTATTTCCTCTCTTCCATGGATTCTTATCCATTGGTACTTCCTACGGTAATCCCCTGATGTATATTAAAAGTGTTCATGGAAAAGTTCCTTGATCACTGGACTTCAAGTCTTCATGGCTTGTCATGTCTTAATTGAGATAACATCAATGACATTATCATTTAACAATATACCCTTGACAGTACAACTCCTTCTTACATTTTCTCTCCCCCTATCTTGTTATACCTCTCATGGATTTCCTTCCCATGAATAGTTGGTTCCACCTATGAATATGCTTCTTTTATTAGTCATATTCTTTATTGAACATTCATTTTAACGACAATGCCAATGAGTCTATTTACCTTTCTGAAATTCCTCCTGATGTTCATGCTTTCATCCACTGTCATGTATCTTATCTATTTCATGTCAAGTATTTCCTTCTAGACTTGCCAAATATCTCATGAATTCATTGTTTTCCATATGTCACAAAAATTTCCATGACTATGATACTCAACTGTGCACAATGTAAACCCACCTATTCCTGCTTCTCAAGATAAATCAAATATGTTCACTATCTTTCTCTATCTTCAAATCAAAACTCTATAAGTCTACAACACATACACATTCTCTAATCTGCAATGAATATATCCCTTCTTGAATACATGCTTGGAATCCTCTATGAAAATATGAATCTCTACCTCAAAGTGTGTCGATGATATTCATCATGACTGTTAACTAACCTCTTCATACCTGCATGGGGATGAGTTTTGAAACCTGCTCCTTAATCAACCAATTTGTCATGAAACATTTTGTACCTCTTCCATTAGACTGTTCAGAATATTCCTTCCCCAAATTTGCAAACACTTCAAACTACTCGAAAGATAGTTCTCCAATATGTAATAGTTGTTGCTTAGACTCCCCCTCTTCAATATTTACATTATTGGGAGTCTCCAAGAAAAATGGTTTAGAAAAATATATAAGGATGCTTTGTTGTTGGATCATCATTCTGAGTTATGGAATCTTCCTCTTTACCTATAGATTGATCATGATGTTGCACATCTACAAATATTGTCAATTTGATCTATGGGAGTTATTCATTCACATGTTCTTATTGTTTTTTATTTCTTATCCAAACTTTCTTGTATCTGAGATCAGGGTTTTCCTTCAAGAAATACTTCATCATGATTCTACAATCATGATCTATGTGTCCATATTTGTGGCATTTGTAACATTCAATATTGTACAGGGGCACATAAACATCTATTTCTTGAACATTTCTTCCATACGCTCTACAATCTATAAATTTATGTCCAAAGTTATTACAAGTAAAACAATAACCAGGAAAGAAACTTTGATACCTGGAAGCAAGTGATCATCTTTGTGATGCAGTCCTTTTGAATTCATGCCTTAGATGATAATGCTCTTCTCTTCTATTGTTTCCTTCATAATTATTGAAGCTTCTTCGATACCTAGAGATAGAAGGTCTTCCTGGAGATATACCTATTCTGTATTCATCCCTCTTTGACTCTTGTTGACCATGATTCCTTCCTTTAAGAATGTTTGCATAGTTCTTATCCTTCTCTTCATTCTTCATTTCTGGAAATATGGAACACTTCTCTTCAACTTTCATTACTAGCTATGTGGAACTTCCTCTCTTTTAGACACTCTTGTTGGGATTGGCAATTGCATCTTCTTTTCATGAGGCCTCACCAATGTATCCAAAACCTTCTTTATCGAATGGTGACCTTTGACAACTAAGAATGTATTATAGTACTTAAGATCTCTTCCAATTCTTGTTGATCTTGTCAACTTTGACCCTCAATGAGATGACTTATTTTTCAAGCTTCTCACTATCGTCTTCTTTCTTCATCATCT
This sequence comes from Picea engelmannii, assembly GCA_009831015.1. Classification (NCBI taxonomy): domain Eukaryota; kingdom Viridiplantae; phylum Streptophyta; class Pinopsida; order Pinales; family Pinaceae; genus Picea; species Picea engelmannii. The sequence continues at coordinate 48,108 of ML814415.1, read as the reverse complement.
GGATCCTCATTACTTCTTTCGTTCTCTTTGCTTCTTCAAGTTGGGTTTTCAAGGAGACGATTTCTTATTCTAATCTTCTTTCTTGTTGACTAAATTATGCTTCCAGATTGTTTAAGCTCTTGGATATTTCCCTGAAATGATTTTTCAAAATTTCTTCTCTCTTCTTTGATTCCTTTCTTAGTGATACTATAAGGGGGGGGTCCGGAATGAGGTGGGGGACCCGCCTGTCATGTCGACCTCCTGCACACCTTTCCCATCTCAGGACCCATGTATCCTGCCATGTCCAGCCACATGGTCCCCCTTTCATCTCATCTCCCTCTCGCCGCCTACCATGTGTCCCTTTCGCCCAGTCACCTCCACCTCAGCACCTTCCTCCATTCGATGTCTCCTATCCCCATATCACTTACATGAAAGCACCCTTGTTCCCCCCGCCTCACCTTCACTATACTGGAACCTAAAACCTCCTCATCAAGCCTACCACATCTTCCACCTATCATCCCGTGAACCATTTGGCTAGTCCAGGTGGCCCCTCGAGAAGACCTCCACATCCCCAAAAGGCAGAGTTGACCAGAACTCTTCTTGATCCCAAGAGGGTGGTTATTGCAGTTGTTGGAGGTGGTTAGACATCGTCTCCACCATAAATGGAAAGTCCAACAAAGGACTGAAGCATGTCAATCCATCTACAGGACAGCCAAGAGTCTGATTGCAATCGTCTGGAGTTTGCATGCGCAGAATGACAGAAAGCATGCAGACGTAATGCTTTTATTGCAATATCTTGTTTTCACTGCTAGGGTTTTGTATGGAGTATATTTGGGCGTTTTTTCCATTTTGGTAGAGATGGAGGGTTTAGCAAGGCTCCCGGTTGTAAAACTTTAATGAAGCACTGGTTATTTTGGTTATGCATGGAATCTTGAGACTTCTTGCCTTGTGAATGTCAGTTTCTTTCACGTCTTTGTTTACACTGTTTTAGAGCAGCTCGAAATTAGAGGATCCAGTCGAGTTGTAACTGTTATAGGATGATGTAGGTTGGATCACTTTAATAGTTGCATTGTTTCTAATCGGTCCCTGTGATTTTCTTAGCATTGAACGACTTGGAATTGGAGGATCCAGTCAAGTCCCCCCTTCAGTTCCTCTAAGCCCTGAACCAAGAGGATCTTGTATTTAGAGTTTTTCTTCTGCAAACTGCTAAAAGGCCTGTTGCCTGAGGTAGTTTGCTCACTCCTCTCACCAAGTCTTCCACCTTCTCATCTCTTAATCAACTCACTGACCGAAGTTAGATCAAGACCTCCTTTGTTCCTTACATACCAGACCTAGTCCCTGAGTTAGAGCGATATCTTCCTGAGTCTCTACCCATTTGATCACCCATTGAAAATATCATGACATAAAATTGATGGGCATTGGGCTCTGCTCCTGTAAGCAATCCAGGAGTGACTTCTGACACTAACAAGTTGAACCTTTAGATTTATAATAATATGTTGGATTTGTTCAGAGTTTGTGTTGGGATTTTGAGAACTTTCCTTTATCTTGATCAATTCTTCCTTGAGTGACTTGTTTTTCTTCCTTTCTTTTTTTAGTTCACTTAAATCATTGATTAGTTCTATTTTATGATCTAATTCACCTTCTTCATAATATTCTTTCAGATTTGTTTAATCTAATGAGCTTCCTTCTTCTTGTTTTGTCTCGACATCTTCTTTATCTTGATCAACATGTTCTAGTTTTGTGGTTGCAAGACGAGATTCCTTATAGTAGATATTATGTATCTTATCCCAATCCTCTTTGTCTGATGAATGTTGTCCCATTTTGACTTTTACCAAATCATGTAATGCATCTAGTATGGCATCCATTTCTATTTTTTTGTTCCTTTCCAATTCCTTCTTGGTTGCAGTATTCGAAGGTTTCTTTGTAGTGGTGTATCTTGTAACAACTGAGTACCAAACATCATAATCATGTGCCTCTATAAATACTTTCATTCTTGGGTTCCATATCTCATAATTCTAACCATCAAATATTGGCATTCCATTATCTATGTAATCCATGATCTACCTTCCATTGGTTATATCAATTCTAAAGGACCCGCTCTTATACCAATTGTTGGAATATTCAATAATACTAAGAGGGGGGGGGTGAATCAGTATTGAGCACATTTTACCATTTTCTACATTAACATGTAAACATTAAGTTATAAACAATTACATTCTCTTATGATTGCATTTAACATATCATAACCATATAAACACATATGCAACGTACACAAGAGTTTTATGTGGAAACCCAAATGGGAGAAAACCATGGAACATATTTCAATATATATCTTGAATATTACATCCATAGGAAGCACCAACTTCCAAAATTCTCTAGCACCAACTATAAGGAAGCACCAACCCCCTATTTACAGGCTCCAACCTGAAGGAAGCTCCTACTCCCTAGATTCTCTAGCACCAGCTACAAGGAGGCTCTAACCTCCTGATTTACAGGCTCTAACCTAAAGGAAGTTACAACTCTCTGAATTCTCTAGCACCGACTAGAAGGAGGCTCCAACCCCCTTGTTTACAAGCTCCAACCTGAAGGAAGCTATGAATCCTTATATTATTCGGCTCCAACCGGAAGGAGGATCCAACCCCCTTTCCTTTCCCCTTCCTTCCTCCCTAGAATATAAGTGTGAGACTCAACCTGTCACTGTTGTTGTCACTGATACACCATCATCATCATCAAAACCAAACTCAACCGGTCATTGTAACTATCACTGATACTGATACCTCATCATCATCAAAACCAGACTCAATCGGTCACTGTAACTTTCACTGATACTGATACATAATAATCATCAAAACTAGCTCCACTACAACTGATACATCATCATCATCAAAACTAGATACACCATAATTGATACATCATCATCATCAAAAACTAGATCCACCACAACAAATATATCATCATCATCATCAAAATTGGATACACCATAACTAACACATCAACATCATCAACCTAGGTCCACTTAGATACTAGGTCCACATTAATATCCTAATTCCACATGGGTCCACATATAAACCCCAACATCACTTCTTAAATTTATCTCGAACACCTATTTGGGACTATTTTTTGGATTAGTCACAAACCCTAACTTCCAACAAGTATAACTTCATACATGTAATGCATCAAGGTCTGAAACTTGTACCCAATCTACTTTTCTATCTTCTCTAAAATTCATCCAATTTTCGCTCCTTAGCTCGTCACTGAAAAAGCGATATAGCGAATATGGAATACCTTCCTAAATTTTGGCCTATTCTGAAGAGCACACTTGTACAAAATTCCATGTGATCGATATTTGATATCTAATTCTGAAACTCACACACAAAATACTAAGGACTGTATTTTTTCCCATGCAATTTATTTTAAATAATTTGTATCCTCCATGAAGAAGTTATGCATGTTTTACCCAGAACACCAGTTTGAGACTAGTTATAGGACCAGTCAACAACCTTATCTTCCACAGAGTATATATCCAAAGGTAAAATGACCAAGAAGCTAAAATGTGTATGCAAGGTACCTTGATATTTCTTCTCAACGACCTCCAAATTTCACTCTCAAAATCATTCTATAAAAATAGTTAAAGCTAAAACGGTAAGATGAACTTTAAAAATCATACTTTAGAACACATCATCACAAGACTTCATCTTCCCTTGGAATTCTCCCTTATTCACATCATCTTGCCTCTGAAATTCACTGCCAATATTATTCTAAGAGATCACAAGATTTAATGACGAAAATGAGAGGTTCTTGATGTGTATTTATACCATTCCAAGTACCTTCTTTACTTGACCTTGAGTTGACTTGTAACTTCTTTTTTGCAATAATTTTTTCTCCTTTTCTTGATTTTAGGTACAACTTACAACTTCTTGACCTTAGATCTAGGGATTCTTGACCATACTTTGGGGCTTCATATTTAAGAGGGAATAACTCCTAAACTGTGAGAAACCAAGTGGTGTGCCACCTACCATTGGAGATGACTTGATAAGGACTATCAATCAATGAATGTTTTGCATGCATTTGAAATGTCCTTCATACTATTTTTCTTCAATAAACTTTGGGATTCATGACCAAAACCTTTGGGAATTCTTAACCACTTAACCATATTTCCATGGATTCTTGTAGACTTCTTCAAATCGTCTTCCTATGAGGGACATGCTTAAAGTTACACCATAAGGGGACCACTTTCGAGACTTCTTCAAATACACCCATCACTTCTAGAGGCTTCCATACTTGCTTCGGGGCTTCTTCTATGGTTTACATCAATGAAAACCAATTTTCCAACACATTTTCTTGTTCTTTAATTTTTAGATTTCAATTATTTTCATAAATTTGAGTATTAAGTTGGTAATAAAAAATCTGAGATCTAAGGAAATAACTTCCTAATAAAATATTTCATAATATTACAAGATATTTTGTGACTAATTGTTCTAGGGGAATATCCATGGAATTTTACAAATCATTAGTGGTTGAATCATCCTCCATTCGAATATTACAAGGAAGAGGGGGGGATCATGTACTCTTGTAAGTTTTTCCTTGGTGTGTGTGTGTGTGTGTGTGTGTGATTGTAAAACACATGACCCCTAAATACTCTTTTAAGGGGTGAGGCATCATAATTTCATTTTCTCCTTAACTATCTTGTCTCGAATCATCTCTCCAAAATGATTTATCCTCTTCCTCTTACCCGTAGCTTTCAAACGAGTCCTACCAGGTGCTAATCCAACCCTTGGTTTATATCTTACGGCTTCCTGAATTTCCTCGATGTTCAATAGCTAAGAATCACGCGACGTCTATGGGGATTTCACCCCAAATCATACCCTCCCTAGGGTCCTAGCCCGAGAAGAGAGATCTAGTCAACAAACCTTCCAACATATGGCATAATCCTTGTCTAACTCACTGGTTGGTGGAAGTTATGGAATTTCAGATTTCATGATCACTTTCACTCATGAACCTCCTGAACTTCGAACTCATGGATCGGATAGCTGAGGGGAGTCTCGTGGGATCCCTAGATCCACAATCCAAGTCACTTCGCGACTTTGGGTTTCGTAGGAATAGGCCGCGCTAACACGTGACTCTCCTGATGCAAAAATTTTGAACTCATAGATTTGATGGTTGAGGTGGATCCCGAAGGATCCATAGATCCATGGTCTAGGTCATTTCACAACTTCGAGTTTCCAAAGACTAGGTCGTGCTAACACCCGACTCTCCTGATGCGTGAACTCTGAACTCGTAGATCGGATGGTTGAGGTGGATCTTGAAGAATCCATAGATCCATGGTCTAGGTCACTTCGCAACTTTGGGTTTTGGAATACTAGGTTGCGCTAACAGATGACTCTCCTGATGCGTGAACTCCAAACTCATAGATCTGATGGTTGAGGTGGATCTCGAAGGATTCATAGATCCACGGTCCAGGTCACTTTGTGACTTTGGGTTCCGGAATACTAGGTCATGCTAACACGCGACTCTCCTGATGCGTGAACTATGAACTCTAGGGTTAACTCTCACGCTCCTTCCCACAACCAATGATCATGTCATCCATGGGTTCCCTCCGAAAATATCTCGTTCGTCCAACTTCCAGACCAGGAAAAATCTTCCCTTCTGCTACTTTCGCATGACAATTTTCATGAGCTTTACCCTGGGCGGGTTATGGACTTGGGTCCTGAAATTCACCCAACAAGGGGTTCTGAGAGAGAGATATCCTCTTCAGACGGTTGATTACAGGTCAACATGATGCCTCCTATCTCAATCGTTTAACGTCTCATGCTCTGGAAAGCCTTCGGAGTTAAGCTGGGCATACAGTCTATTAGTGGAAAGTGTGAATTCATAAGGAGATGGAAGAATATGCATATCATAGCCATTTCACACAGAAAACGTTTACAAATGCATCTAAATATATTTTTATAACCAAGTAATCATTCATTGTTCTAATTCAACAATTAAAGCAGGGAAAAGACTTATCAGAACCAGACAATGTGAAGCGACTAATGGAAGGGTTCTTGTTTCCACCCAACCGTAGGCTCAGTCACTCCAAATGGATTTACCACTAGCCACCCCCGAGCTAGACCATAATGCTCTACAACATAGCCTTTTCTTCTTGCTTAGCCACAGTAGGGATAGAGGTTACTCTCCTCTTCTTGCAGGATCCTGGCAATGGTTTACATGATACCAAGCAAGGAGGACTAGCCTCGTTTATCATCTTGTATCAAAACCTTCTCTGCCATTTCCTGTATCCAGAATGCATTTTTTTAATCTTCCTTGAATCCCCGAGATTCACTTCCCGTCTCTATGCTCTTCACAGACATGTTTTTCCTCTACCCGCCACACCTTCCTTTCTCACCTCTTTCAGCAAGGTCCTGTGTGGCTCGAATTCCCGGTCCACGGTAAGTTTTGGAAGCCTTACGGATAATTTCTATGCCCCATCCCCTCATTAACTCTTGAGGAGGTCTTCCCACCCACCAGCCTGACTGTAATTCATTTTCAGGTCAGAGGAAAGTTCTGGTCTTGAGCAATTAAATCCAGTAAGGACTGGATTGGTGAAGGTTAACGCAACCATTCCTAGTCGCCTTCACTCTCTCTTCGTGTAGCATCTGTGGTATTTCCAATTACACCCCCCCATATAGTAGTCACGCAACACTTGTCCATTTTATTAGTAATTAATTAGGTTCATGTTCGTTTACCTTTCAAACAAAGGTCCATTGAATCAATATTCACAGATTTAAAGTTTTCCATAGTCTCTTGGTCATTTATAGTTATATTTACAATCTGGGAGAAACAGGGTGTTACAATTCCCTCCCCCTTAAAGGAACATCATCCTCGATGTTCTCTCTATTAACATATCTTGTATGTACAAAAGTGAACAAAAATGGGTATGCATGTCTCATGGAATCCTCCATTTCCCATGTGGCCTCATCTGGGCCAAAGTGTTTCCGTCACACCTTGACCTATGCAATGGTTTGGTTCCTAAGTGGGGTTTCCTTCCTTTCTAGTATGCCTTGAGGTTCAGGTAGGAATTCTCCCTCCGGTTCCACCTGGATCACAAACCAGACAATTATATGATTAGAATCATGTACATATTTCTTCAACAATGAAACATGGAAAACATTATGTTCTTTTACCATGGGAGGAAGTGCTAGCCTATGGGATACAGGTCCCACTCTATATAAAACTTCAAAGGGTCCACAATACCGAAGTTCCAACTTGGCACAAGATCCTATCTGCAGGGAACTCTTCCTGAGCCTAACTCTAAGATAGATGTGGTCTCCCGTCTTGAATTCTCTGGGGGTCCTTTTTCTGTCGGCGTAACTTTTCTGTCTATTCTAAGAGATTTTCATATTTTTTATTATCTGAACCACTTGTTGTTCCATTTCCTTCAACGTGTCGGGTCCAATTGTAATTATGTCCATGGGACTACTCCAACTGAATGGATTGTTGCACAACCTACCATAGAGGACTTTGAAAGGGCTCATCTTTAGTGTCTTGGTAGCTGTTGTTGTAGGAAAATTCCACCAGGGGCAGGTAATCTTCCCACTTTTTAGGTTGATACATTACATGCATCCTTAGCATGTCTTCTAATATTTGGTTCACTCTTTCCATCTATCCATTAGTTTGAGGATGATAGGCTATGCTAAACAATAATTTGGTCTCCAGACCAGCCATCAAGTATTTCCAAAAAGTTGAAGTAAATTTTGTGTCTCTGTCAGACACGATCTCCTTAGGCATGCCATGTAGTCTGAATATATCCTTCATGAATATGTTGGCAATAACTATTTCCTTGCAATTCAATTTGACGAGAATAAAATGAGCGGACTTGCTCAATTTATCCACCACTACCATGATGGCGTCATTTTGCCTGGACGATGTTGGTAATCCAGTGATGAAATCCATGGAGATGGTCTCCCATTTCCATTATGGAATTGGTAGAGGTTTTAATAATATTTTTGCTTGTCGGTGTTCTTCTTTAACTTGCTAGCATTCTAGACATTTATCTAAATACTCAATTATGTCTTTCTTCAATCCAAGCCAGTAGAAGTGTTTCCTGGTGGCTGTGACCATTTTTGGATAGCCCGAATGGCTGATGTATGATCTCTTGTGCAATTCTTCCATTATGAACCTCTTCAAGTCATCACAACTTGGAATATATAGCCTATTTCGGTAAGTCAGCAGACCTCCATCTAACATCTGGTAGCCTTCATACTTTATCCCTACGGGTTCTTGCTCTAGGTACAAGGTCACAGTCTAGAAGAATCCATCTGTTTCTTGTGAATTCCTGACTCTTTCCCTGACATTCGTCTCGCAGGTGCTCACTGTTTTGAGATGAATTGTTTTCATACTTATGCTAAGGGCATCGGCCACCTTATTTTCCTTTCCTTTGATATGTTTGATTTCTAAATCAAACTTGCTAAGGAGGTCCATCCACCTAGCTTGTCTAGCATTGTGTTTTGGTTGGTCAAACAGGTGCTACAATCCACAGTGGTCTGTCATAAGTACAAATTTCCTACCCAGGAGGTAATGCCTCCACATTTTCAAAGCATGCACTATGCTAGCCAACTCTAGATCATGGGTCACATAGTTGACTTCATGCTCATTCAATTTTCGGGATTCATAGAAAACTACACTTCCTTCTTGCATAAGGACTCCTCCAAGTGCTTCCTTGTAGGCATTTGTGCACACGAGGAAGTCATTATCGGGATCGACGATCTTCAACATGGGCGCATGAGTCAGAAGGTGTTTTAGTGACTAAAACCTTTCTTCACATTCTAGTGTCAAAATGAATTTAACCCCCTTCCTCTGGAGGACAGTGATTGGACAACCAATCTTGGAAAACCCTTTTATAAACCTCCTATAGTATCCTTCTAAACCCATAAAGGATCTGATATCTGAAACATCCTTTGGGGTAGGCCATTCCATGATGGATCTGATTTTGTCAGGGTCTACTACTACCCCTTCTTCAAATATGACATGGCCCAAGTAATGTATTTGCTTCTGGAAAAAGTCACACTTGTTAAATTTGGCGTAGACTTGATTCTCTCTTAGCACTTGAAGTACAAGTCTAAGATGTTCCTCATGTTCCTCATGTTCCTCTCTATTCTTAGAGTAGATTAAGATATCATCAATAAAAACTAATACAAATTTGTCTAGGAATTTGTTGAGTACATTGTTCATCAATCACATAAAGGTGCCAGGGGCATTGGTTAATCCAAATGGTACTACCACAAATTCGTAGTGACCGTATCTCGTCCTAAAGGTGGTTTTGTGGATGTCTTCATCCTGGATTCGAACTTGATGGTATCCATATCTCAAGTCAATCTTTGAGAAAATGGAAGCACCCCCCAATTGATCGAACGAGTCATTGATTCTGGGTAAGGGGTACTTGTTCTTTATGGTTACCTTATTGAGTTGTCTATAATCTATGCACAGTCGAAGTGTACCATATTTCTTCTTCACAAAAAGGATTGGTGCTCCCCATGGAGACACAATGGGCTAGATGTAGCCTTTCTCCATCATTTCCTTTAGCTTTATTTTGATATCAACTAGCTCGGGTGTACTCATCCTATAGGGGGTCCTAGATATTGGCACTGCTCTTGGTGCATGTTCTATTGAGAAGTCAATGTCCCTTCTCGAAGGTAGACCCAGTACCTCTTCTGGAAACACATCTCTATAGTCTCTTAGTATGGGGTGGTCTTCTAGGCTTGGTCTGTGATTCTCAACATATTCCGACACCTATATTACATATAGAGGACATCCCTTTCTGCAATACTTTTTCATTTGAAGGGTTGATATTCGTCTCATCGAGACATGTTTCTGGATCCCTTGGAGGGTCATCTTTCTCCCTTCTCTATTTACACATTCTAAGGTTTTATGGTAACAATCCAGCTTATTTTTATATGCATCTAGCCAGTCCATACTAATCAACAGTTCATATGATCCTAGGGGAAGTATGTTAAGGGTAGCTTCGGTGGGGAATCCGTCCAACGTGAATTGGCAAGATGGTATGACCTCCGCTATTTATTTTTTGGTTCCAATAGCTAACTGTACCAACCATGGCTTAGCATGTTTATGTGGATGTAATTTACACTTATCAACAGTATGAGGGTGTTGGGGCTATATATATGCACTATTAATTCCCATGTTTAATTATCAATCGAGGATTGTAAGTTTCGAGGTGCAGGCGCAGGAAACGTAGGATCAGAGCTTAGTCTAGCCTAATCTAAAGCCGACAAAACAATCTTCAAACCCACACTACAACAAATTAACACTAAGGATTCATCACTGGGACGTAGGAATAACTTAGTGCTATAAAGTTTTAGATCACAGTCTTTCATTCACTCTGGGTGATGTTCGTGTGATTAGTCGTGGGTAGCTTACTTAAGTTCTCTGTCCTTCAATGATTATTTCCTATAGTGATCCACACTTAAATGCAATAAAAGAAACAAACAAATGGAAATGAAATCAAATGACAAGAAATAAACAAATAGGAAAGCCAAATCATAATGAAAGAAAACTAACGAAAGGAAATCAAACAAATAGAAAATAGAACTTATTTCAAACTATGTGAATGAAATGAAATGTGAATGCAAGAACCGAACCTAAAACACACAAAGCAAACCACTCAAACTATAGGAAGAGGCAAGATGAATTTAAAAGCAATCAATCAAACTAGAATTAAACACTATATGCAATCTAAAATCAAGATATTTCCATAATCAAGTGCATCAGTCACAATGAGCAAGCATGGAAAGAAATGAAAAGGAATGGGAAAGAATGAAAATGCAGAAATATAAATGGAATGTTTATACAATGGAAAGAAATATCAACTCTGTAAAAGAAGCTAAAAACATAATTCTTATAAAAAATGCTTAGTCATATATGAAATCAAAAGGGGAAAAGAAGGATAGGTACTCTTTGTAGATTGAGAGATTCAATGTAAAGCACAAGAATCAAAGAGTAATTGAGAAGAATATGAACTTCTGCAATTGACAAAAGATCTATATTTAAAGCATAGACAATTAAACAAAATTTAGTGTGTTGAATAAGTTGAGAGCGGGGCAAGTTCCTTGTGTGAACAATCAATGAAGTTGTGTAATTTAATGTGCATTCATCAATCAAGGAATGATTAGATAAAGAGAGGACAATTCTTTTTCATGAAATGTAATTGCAGTGTGATTGGGCATTGATTCCACGCATAGAGAGCAAGGTAAAGAGAGGGGTCGATCTGCTCTTGCAATAACTAATTATATTGCATGATTAAATCTGCAATCAATGGGCAAATCGTGTTGAAGGAAAAAGAGCAAATATGGAAGAGAAAAGTTAAGTATATGCAGCAAATAAGACAACTTTGTTTTGGTGTTTTCTTTTATAAGTGGATGCAAACAAAAATATGTTAACATACTCTGTTTTATAATGTTTTGGACAGTGAGAAACTAATGGGTGATTTGAATGGGATAAATGATGGGAGAATTGGATGGAAAATCAATGATGAAGGAGATAAATGCAATGAGGGACTATCCATGGTCTATTCAGCATAAAAACAGAGCATAGGAAGAATACACAGGAATATGAGCACGGAAATGTGATAAGAGAGAATGCTAAATAAACTCAAAGCTCAATGTGATAATGTATTCAATTGGGAGGTTTACAATATTAATTCTAATTAACATAACATTTGAAAAACTAAAATTAAGATTCAAACCACACACTCCAAACTGTAAATGAAATTCTAACCTTTAAACAAATTGAACAATAAAATAAAAATACATAAATGAAATGCTAACTAGTTAAGATACAAAGGGCAGCATTCTTACCAAGTTGAGGGGCCCTACCCAACAAGTAATTTGCTTCCAAAAATATGTTAGTCCCCTTGAATGCACAAAACACCAATTCTTTATTCCATCAAACTCGTAAAATTACAACTCTCTTACAATCTTGACATTGTCATGATGACACATTAACATCCATTACAAAACAATTCCCATAATGATTATTGGATTTCTCATAGCCCTATGAGGCTTATTTATACATGAAAAATCATTGAGAAGTGGATGGGACCGAATCCCAATGCTCAGATTTCAAATTTACAATTTTAGATAAAATCCTCAAAAATCTGGGTTTTATTGCAATTTGGGCAGCTTCAAGTTATTCCCCCACCCATATCTTCCAAACCAATTCTAATTTTGAAATACTACCCACGTGTTACTCAATTTTCCATATTCTAGACAAAACTCATTTCGTATCATTTCTAGATCTGATGCCATCTGCACAGAAATCGAGGCACAAGTTGGCAGTTTGAGTTTTTCAATAATTTTAGCAGAATCATTCCCCCTGTGCTAGAGGTCCATATGTGTGATATGGGTGAATTTTGCCTCATGTTTCGGCATGTAAACATGGCTCTGGACAAAACCCATGTACCCAATTTTCCTCTAGAAGCTTTCCAAAATTTCGAATTATTTCTAGTACCGGATTAGCATAGTTGGTACCGGATTAGAACAATTAGTACCAGAATCTTGTAGCCAGGGGTTCAGTACCATATGACCATAGTCATGACTATGGGTACCGGACCAACGCGATGGTAATACTATATGGATCTAGTATCAGAATAGGCGCAATCTGGTACCGGATGAAGTTGGTACCGGAAGAGGCAGAGAGTTGGTACCAGATGAACGCAAAGGTATTACCGGATCACTGCAGAGTATTGGATGACACGGAGTGTGGGTACTAGATGAATGTAGAACCTTATGGTACCATATGACTTGGAGTATCGGATGACTTGTAATGCGAGTACTAGAACAAGAACAATACAAGTACCGGAACATGGACAATGCATATACTGGAACCTGAACAGTACAAAACATGCTGCTTGGACATAGAAAAATAGGATTAAACCATCATTGAAAAAACTATTGTATAATCATCCTTTTAATCACTAAAAATATGAAAAATTGTGTATTAACCACATAGGATGAATAACAAGAGATAATGGAGGTTTATGGTGTAATTAGGGATATATTAGTGACAAAATGTGGGGAGAAGGTATAATGATAAGTGTATTTGTATGGCATAAAATATGACAAAACTGGAGCTCAACAGAGGGGCCACATAACTCAAATTAGAACGAGGGTCAATTAAAATATATACTAGATCGTTGGCGATCATACCTTCCATCTCCACCACTGAAGCTTGGTGGTTGGATTTTTTATTATCCATGGTTGCATAAATTCGTGGCATACTCCTGGCCACGTCATTGATGATGGTAGCTTCTTAGACATTGTAAATTATCCCATTGTTCTATTGTCTGTGCGGAAAGTCCCTCAGTAGATATTCTTATCCACAACCCCAACATTTCAAGGGTTCTTTCTCTGGGTTATCAGTCTTTCCTAGGTTTGATCCAAAATGTTTATTCCCACTCTGGGAGGGGAAATTTTGATGGCGTATGCTTCGGGTAGGAAATCTCATCCTTGAATCCTTCTTATAGTTTTTAAATCTTGGGGATTTAAACCCCTTTTTCTGGAACTCCAAACTATTCTTCTCCTTCCAACCCTTGCGAGGTTCTGTCTGAGGCTAAAACTATTCATAACAATATCTCGCCTTCCAGATAGTGTCTTCTAGGGTCTTTGGCTCATCAAACTCAATTATGTTCTGGTAGGTCTTAGGTAACCCACTGATGAATCGTTGCATATTTTCCTTTTTTTCTTTTATGTAGGGTACATACCTCAGCAACTCAAGGAATTTGTTGACATATTCCTCTATGGTGAGTTGTCCCAGCTTGAGTTCATATAACTCTTTATTCTTGTCGTCAAAATATTTTTCTAACAGATACTTCTTCCTGAAGTTTTTCTCAAACCGTTCCCAAGATAGGTCCTCTTCATGAATCCCTTTCACATTCTTAAGGTCTTCCCACCAAATGGAAGCCTTTCCATTCAGGTTGAAAATGGCTACTCGGGCCTTCAAGTTTTCAAAGAAATCATGGACTCCGAAATACTTCTTTAGTCCAAGAAACCATGCCTCCACCTCCTCTCCTTTCTTAATCTCACCGTCGAAAGAGGGTGGTTTTGCCTTCCTGAATTCTTCGAGATTATGACTTTTGGAATTCTTTCGTTTCTTCCATTTTCTTTGAGAATGTGAACTAGTTATACTACTAGAAGATCCTTTTGAGTCACCAGTTTCCTTTCCAAAGGATTCATTTGATGCTTGTCCCTTGTCTCCGGGTTGTACCTTCCTCAAGGTACTCCTCCCAGTGTGGCCATTTAAAGGACCATGTTTTCGTATCTTAGGTGGACTTTGAATCCTCTTTGTCTGTCATCGGTCCACATGACTAGTGTTAGGTCCCTATTGCAGTTGTCTTTGTATGCCGGATAAACTCTACAACAAGACTACATTAATTTTCATTTGATTCTCTTTCTCTTTTATTAATCTCTCGTTGTCGGCCTTGCAGTTTTGTAATTCGACCATGAGACTCCTCACAGTCTCAGCCAAATCTAAAGGGGCCTCTATCACCCTCCTCACATCATACTCTTCGTCTCTATTGTGGGAGCCATCTCCCACTTCGTGGCACATCACCATTCTATACGATTGCAGTTTCCCGCGGTTGATAGACCGCTTGAGTGCAGAAAAAATACTTGTTGTTAGATAACATTATATTAGTTCATAACCATCACATAATTCATATTTCTTAAATACATACACACACAGCAGTAAGTTGTCATTCTTTTCTATAATAAGGGCTTAACCAAAAATTTTAGGAAGGGAATAAGGTAAGATGTCTCCCTTTAATGTGGTTTCTATGCAACTTGTCCATGAGCCCAAGCAGGCCAACTGTTGTAACCATGCTCGGATACCAATTTGTAACACACCCGACCCCTAAATACTCTTTCAAGGGGTGAGGCGTCATAATTTTGTTTTCTCCTTAATGATCATGTCTCGAATCATCTCACCAAAATGATTTATCCTCTTCCTCTTACCCGTAGCTTTCTAACGACTCCTACCAGGTGTTAATCCAACCCTTTCTTTATATCTTACGACTTCCCAAAGTTCCTCGACATTCAATAGCTAAGAATCATGCGACATATAGGGGGATTTCATCCCAAATCATACCCTCTCTAGGGTCCTAGCCTGAGAAGAGAGATCCAGTCGACAAGCCTTCCAACATCTGGCATAATCCTCGTCTAACTCACTAGCTGGTGGAAGTTACAGCGTTTCGAAGTTCGTGGCCGCTTTCACTTGCGAACCTCTTGAACTCTGAATTCATGGATCGGACAGCCGAGGGGAGTCCTGTGGGATCCCTAGATCCACGGTCCAATTCACTTCACGACTTCGAGTTTAAGAGTACTAGGTCATGCCAACACGCAAATCTCTTGAAGTGCGAACTACGAACTCATAGATCTGACGGTTTAGGTGGATCTCGAAGGATCCATCGATCCACAATCTAGGTCATTTCATGACTTCGGGTTTCAGAAGACTAGGTCGTGCTAACACATGACTCTCTTGATGCATGAAATATGAACTCATAGATCGGATGGTTGAGGTGGATCCCGAAGGATCCATAGATCCATGGTTCAGGTCACTTCGTGACTTCGAGTTTCGGAAAACTAGAGCACGCTAACATGTGACTCTCTTGATTCGTGAACTCCAAACTCATAGATCTAACGGTTGAGGTGGATCCTGAAGTATCCATAGATCCACGGTCCAGGTCACTTCGTGACTTCAGGTTTTGGAAGACTAGGTTGCGCTAACACTCGGCTCTCCTGATGCGTGAACTCCAAAATCTAGGGTTAACTCTTGCACTCCTTCCCACAACCAATGGTCATGTCAACCATGGGTTCCCTCCGAACAAATCTCGTTCGTCTGACTTACAGACCAAGAAAAATCTTCCCTTTCGTTGCTTTCGCATGACCATTTTCCTAAGCTTTACCCTGGGCGGGTTATGGACTTGGGTCTGAAAATTCACCTAACAAGGGGGTCTGAGAGAGAGATATCCTCTTCAGATGGGTGGTTATATGTCGACACAATGCCTCCTATCTCGACCGTTTAACATCTCACACCCCAAAAATCCTTCAGAGTTAGGCTAGGCATACATTCTATAAGTGGAAAGTGTGAATTCATAAGGATATGGAAGCATACGCATATCATATCCATTTCACAAAGAAAACATTTACAAATGCATCTAAATATATTTATATAACCAAGTAATCATTCATCATTCTAATTCAACAATTAAAGCAGGGAAAAGACTTATCAGAACCAGACAATGTGAAGTGACTACTGGAAGGGGTTCCCATTTCCACCCACCTGTAGGCTCAGTCACTCCAAACGGATTTACCACTAGCCACCCCCGAGCTAGACCACGATGCTCTGTAACACAACCTTTTCTTCTCACTCAGCCAAAGTAGGGATAGAGGTTACTCTCCTCTTCCCACAAGATCCTGGCAATGGTTTACACGATACCAAGAAAGGAGGACTAGCCTCATCTATGATCTTGTATCAAAACCTTCTATTCCATTTCCTGTATCCAGGACGCTTAGTTTTTGAATCTTCCTTGAATCCCTGAGATTCACTTCCCGTCTCTCCTCTCTTCACAAACGTGTTTTTCCTCTACCCGCCACACCTTCCTTTCTCGCCTCTTTCATAAATTTTGTGTGTGGCTTGAATTCCCAGTCCACGGTCAGGTCTGGAAGCCTTACGGATGAGTGTTATGCCCTATCCCCTCATTAACTCTTGAGGAGGTCTTCCCACCCACCAACCTGACTATAATTCATATCTGGGTCAGAGGATGGTTCTAGTCCTGAGCAATTAAATCCAGTAAGGACTGGTTTGGTGAAGGTTAACGCAACCATTCCTGGTCCCCTTCATCCTCTCTTCGTGTAGAATTCATGGTCTTTCCAATTACACCCCCGCCTCTAGCAGTCACGCAACACTTGTCAATTTTCTTAGTAATTAATTAGGTTCACCTTCGTTTACCTTTCAAACAAAGTTCTATCGAATCAATATTCACACAATTAAAGTTTTCCATAGTCTCTTGGCCATTTATAGTTATATTTACAAGTTGGGGGAAACATGGTGTTACAGTGACTCCTAGTGATTAGATATCTAGCAATTCCATCACAGTCTTGATGTTCCTATGTAATTCATTACTATATTTTATGATCTTGTGCCTCTCATATATGTGATGCAAGGTTTTGTGAGCTATTTTCACTTGTTGTAATGATCATCATAGCTTGTCATATGGAGGTATTCCTCCTTAGGGGAATAAAAAAAAATCCATCATTAGGTTTATTCATACTAATTGAATAGGGAGCTTCCTTATTAGTTCTCTAAAACCTATGAATAGTTTAGTTATTTTTCCCATGTTTGGCATGGGTTCTAAATTCAGAAAAGAAAATGTAATATTTTATTTATCTAAAAAACTATTCATGGAGAAGAACCCTTTTGTTCGATTAAGACAATTTTCTAAGGGTTATACATCTATATTAACTTCATATTGGGGAATATTAAAGTTTCCTTGTACCTTGAATTCCCTCCATTTTTTCAAGGGTTGGCTTACTTCAAAAGAATATGTGTTTAATTAAGATTCACTTGCAACGATGGGGATTCATTGTTAAATTTGAGAAAATTGATGACACGTCTCATTACTCTATCTCTTAAGGGTTCCATTAAGAAGCATATTGATGTGATTCCTTGCTCCAACCTATGAATTCTCTTTATCCACATAAGGTCTTTTGGTCTATCCTCAAGGAAGGTAGTCACAAGTGTGACATGCTAATAAATGAGAAATCTTCATCTATCTGAACCTTGTTCACAAGGGAATGCACTAGGAATAGAAGGCTTTGATTCCAAAGATATGAATTTGTGAAAATACAATAGATGTCACACTTATAACATAAACTAAATATGTTATAGAATCGAAATAAATGACTAAAATTAATTGTTGATTTTTAACATAAACAATGAATCCATAAATACAAATCTTTTTCAATTGATCTATAAACTTTTGTGGATATTCCATTAGAACAATTCATCACAACAAATCTAATAAAATACTGATGCAGGAGACTCTCTCCAAATCCATTGGATATTCCTTTAGATATCCTAATGCAAGAGCATCTCTCTAACTCATCAGCGCGTCAGCATCCAGCGCATCAACGCACTAGGAGGGAGTGGATCCCAAGGAGAGAGAAGCGTCAACCTTTTCGTTTTGGGTTTAAATATAAAATTTAATGTAATTAAGTTCGTAAGGATCGAAGAAATCCAAACCTTTGTATTTTATAAGAATAAATGTAAATCACCTTTAATGGGTCGTAGTTGTACAGATCTTGAGCATCGCCTCAGATCTGAAGATGTAAATGAATATTTACTATAGTGGCTTAGTGATAGGGAGGCATTTAATTAGATGTGGAAGCACTAGAATAATCTAGAGGGAATTCTCGAGAATCCCCCCTCATGTATAAATGTATGTAATGTATACCCATGAGGGGGTTGTTGAAGAAATATTGTTAATGAGTAGTTGTTGAGTGAAATAACTAAGACTCTCTTGCAGTCCAATCTTGTACACATTGTAAAGAGCATTCAGATTTAATACAAAAAGCAGATTTCCCTCCATATGATTATGTGTGTGTGCTTATCTATGTGATGAATGTTTACTTTCTGAATTTTTACTGTGTATGTTTATGAATGTTGTTAGTTCATGTATATTCCCTTTGTAGGAATAGATAGCATTCTTTGTCTATAGTTTTCTGAGTATTTTGGGCTCTCACGACAGTGCAAGGAGTGCACATTAGAGTTGTTAGAAAAATCTAAAAGGTCAACGCAAGGAGTGCGCAATAACTCAGTTAGGATTTTTTTGAATAGCGTGCCAGGCGGGCACACCAAAACAAGTCACAAGCTTAGAAGGGATAGTGCAAGCAGTACACGGCATGGTTAATGAAGACTTTGAGAGTGTTAAGCTCTAATATTGGCTCATTACCCCTTAATTGGGTCATGCTATATTAGTAATTTTATTTTATTTATGTCGGCTTTAGGCCATTAGTTGTAATTATACCTCCTAGTCTCCTATATATACCAAGGAGACATTTTCATTTTGAATCATCTTGTACTTGAACAATTAAGTGGGGTAAAAGGAGGTTTCCCCCTCGAAGAGGATTATTATCTGAAATTATCTCTTTTTCAAGGAATTGAGTACTTTTTTTGAGGTTTTTCTATGCTATATTGATATTTGGTTCTTTACATATGATATCAGAGCTCAAGGTCTTGGGGTTTCTCTGCTACATCTGAGACAGCTTGTAATTTTCCCAATAAATTTTTTTCTACAATGTTTCAGAAGAAATGTCTTGGATGATATTTAGTATATGGATCAAGGTACGTTGGGTTCAAAATTCATCTCCTGAGGCCTTACACTTTCGGAGATACAACCTGTACAAGATAGGGTTCTGGAATCATCCCGAAATGAGTCATTGCGGAATTTTAGCTATAAAAGATTTTCTGTAACGTTTCATACCTCAAACTCCAGAGGCTATTTACAAAAATTAGTAAGGTATCTATGGTAAAAAGTGCAGCTTCTGGGTCATCTTAAATTTGTAGATACACCCTATGTAAGATAGGGTATCTGACTAGTCCTATTGACTAGTCTCAAGAAGGTGTTCCAGGTAAAACAATCATAAATTATTCCTAGAGTATCCAAATTGAGTGGGACTGGTTTCATTGGATCGTGGATAGTCTATAGTATTGTTGGTGTGAGTTTCAGAATTGTATATCAATTATTTTGTGCGAGGCACGCTATACAAGTGAGATCTCCTGGAAAAGCCAAAAATTGGCAAGTTGTGGGGAAATTACCGTAAATTCCACTTGGCACATCCAATTTTAATCAGAACTGTGGCATGGTAGAGAAGAAATATCAGATAACTACATAAAATAAAGTTTCATACCTAGAAGGGACGAAACTTGGGAGATACAATAGAAGAAATATTTTCTAGCATAACCACCTCAAAATCAAGGTTCAAATGTGATACTTGACCAACATGCCACCAAAAAAGGGAACTTATACACCAAATAAGCCTCCAGAAAATCCTACTTGGACTCTTCATGAAGGTAAAGAAATGCGTAGGGACATAAATGAACTACAAAAGAAAATGGATTCAATGGAAGCCATGTTGGATACTAAGATGGATGGTTTAAAAGGGGAGATCATGGAAGTATTGAAAAAATTCGTAACAGAGAAGACACCTGAAAGTGAAAATGCATCCCATGAAATTCATGATGAGGACACAACGAAGGTGAATCAAGACTGAAGAAACTCCAACTTTGGTTTGAAGACCAACCATGTTCCTAAGATTGATATGAGGAAGTTTGATGGCAAGGACCCAATCACATGGATACTTCAGATGGAGCAATTCTTTGACCTCCATAATGTGCCACATACACAAAAGGTACGAATTTCTTCTTTATATGTAGGACCTAATCAATTTGTATGGTATCGATGGCTTTGTTCTCACAAATCACTCGTCACTTTGACAATTTTCAAGGAAGAAATGATAGCACACTATGAGGATACAAGGAGCAATACCTTCTTTAGCCAATTAATAAATCTCAAGCAAAAGGGTTCAGTTACCGAGCACATTGAGAACTTCCAAAGATTTAATATAAAGGTAACCGATATTCTAGATCAGCACCTGATTGATTTATTCATAGGAACTTTAAAGCATAACATTCAACATGATGTTCGCCTTTGGGAACCCAAATCATTAGAGAATGCATTTAAGGTGGCAAGAAATGTTGAAAGCAAAAATATGGCTATGGCTACTAGAAGGACCAATCCTAACATCTATAGAGAGAACAATGCTCCTTATTCTAAAACACCTCAACCTAAAAGGTTGACACCTCAACAATTGGAGGAAAGAAAAGCAAAAGGTTTATGCTTTAATTGTGACAGCAAGTACATTAAGGGACATAAGTGTGGTGAGAAGAAATTATTCTACATAGATTGTGAAG
>ML814414.1:176402-195323 GCA_009831015.1 Picea engelmannii | reverse complement strand
TTTTCATCACTTGCTTGAAGCCATATGGTGCTACTCTCGAGCCTCCATTCCTTCTCTTTCTCTAGTAAGATATTTTCAAGCGCTAAATCGTGGCACATTACCCCTTAATTGGGGCATATTACATTAGTATTTTTATTTTATTTATGTTGGCTTGGGTCCATTAGTTGTAATTGTACTTCCTAGTCTTCTATATATACCAACGAGACACCTTTTCATTTGGAATCATCTTGTATTTGTGAATTCATGTGATGTATAAGGAGTTTTCCCCCTCGAAGAGGCTTATTATCTGAATTTATCTCTTTTTCAAGGCGTGGAGTACTTATTTTGAGATTTTTATGCTATTTTGGTATTTGGTTCTTAACATTTGATATCAAAGATAGACAATCCTCAGGACTGGCTTCTTTAAAAAAAGTCTTCTTGGAATTTTCGCTACAACTTTTTTTCTGGAAGGTTTAGGGATCTAGAATTTATATGGTGTATAGGAGACATATAGAGATAACTTGGGTCCGAATTTCAGTTCTTGTTTTGTTATATTTTTGGAGATACATTCTGTTCCAATTAGGGTTTTTTGAATAGTCATGTAACTAGTATGAAACAAGTCTTCTTGGAATTTTCGCTCCCATTTTTTTTCTGGCTTGGTTTCAGGTTATGAAATTTTTACAGTACGAAGGAATAATAGTGAAGTATCTTGTGTACAAATTTATTTCCTTGTTTTTCTGTACTCTGAAAGTTATTCTCTGAGGAAATTAAGGTTTTTGGCTGGTCCAGATTTCAGTCTAAAACACGTGTTTTTGGGAAAACTGTTATATCTCAAGCTACAGACCTCCAAATTGAGGGAGACCTATTCCATTGGTTAGGGTACGTATCTAATTTTTATTAGTGCAAATTTCAAGTTCTGAAGTGAAGACAATGACACGCAGCAGGCCATACAAGTTCACTCTCTTGAAAGGGAAAAAATCAACACTTCTTGGGAAAGTTATTATAAAATTATCTTGGAGAATCCAATCTTGGTCTAATCTATGGTGTTGGAAAGAAGACACATTAGGCTACGTCATCCCAAAAGTCTAGACTTATAAGGGCCGAAATTGCAGTGCTACAACAGAGGAAAGGTCGGCTATCAGAACAATCTCCAAATCAGGGTTTTAAAAGTGCGTTTTTGTTGTTGTTGGAAATTTGCATACATTTTGACTAGAAGATCCAATTGTGGTGATTCAAAAAGTGGAATAAAGTGGGATAAAAGGAGTATCACATAAATTTGGGAGAATCTTAGGGATTTTTAGGAACAAACATATTCTGAGGTTTCTAAACGTAGGATCCATCGTTACTTATCAGTGCTACAACCTAGGGACAATGTGGATCTTCCATGTACCTAGAGTATATTAGAAGGCCCCTTTCGAACGGTTGCGCATTAGACAACCCTACTATGGATTTCAACTCCCACGTACCTAGCATATATCGGGAAACCCCCTAGAATCCTGAGACCAACCAAGTAAACCATTTGGCCATCTTGTTGCTATAGTACATCGATAACAACACTCGGGGAGATCACTCTCTAGTACCTGGGTAGTCAGATAGTATGGCTAAGGGCATGGTCAAGCCTCCTTAGTTAGTGCCCTGAGAGATTGGGCCAAGTACTATTGTTGGACCCTGCATGTATATTAGAGATATATATTACCTGACACTCCCTTTTCTGCGAGGACCTCTGCCTAAGCCAATTAGGAATTCCTACCTTGTAGTGATACTTGGCGAACATGCCACCAAAAAAGGGAACTTCTACACCCAATAATCCCTCAGAGAGTCCTACTTGGAATCCCGACGAAGGTGAAGAAATGCACAAGGACATAGATTATTTACAAAAGAAGGGAGTAACAAAATATGAACTACAAAATATGATGGATTCAACTGAAGCTAAGCTAGAAGCGATGATGGATACTAAGATGGATGGATTAAAAGGGGAGATCTTGGAAGGGTTGAAAAAGTTGCTAATAGAGAGGCCACCTGAAAGTTACAATGTATCCCATGAAATTCACGATGAGGACACAAGGAAGATGAATCAATATTGGAGAAACTCCAACTTTGGGTTGAAGACCAACCACTTTCCTAAGATCGATATGAGGAAGTTTGATGGCAAGGATCCAATCACATGGATACTCCAGATGGAGCACTTCTATGATCTACATGATGTGCCACACACACAAAAGATATGAATTGCATCCTTATATTTAGAACCTAATCCGTATTTGTGGTATTGATGACTTTGTTCTCACAAATCACTTATCACTTGGACAATTTTCACGGAAGAAATGATAACACACTATGAAGATACAAGGAGCAATACCTTCTTCAGCCAATTGATAAATCTCAAGCAAAAGGGTTCAGTTGCGGAGCACATTGAGAATTTCCAAAGATTGAATATAAAGGTAACAAATATTCCAGATGAGAATCCGATTGATGTCTTCATAGGAACTTTAAAGGATAACATTCAACATGAGGTTCGCCTTTGGGAACCCAAATCATTGGAGAATGCGTTCAGGGTGGTGAGAAATGTTGAAAGTAAAAATCTGGCTATGGCTACTAGAAGGACCACCCCTAATATCTATCGAGATAATAATGTTCCTTCTTCTAAACCACCTCAACCTACAAGGTTGATACCTCAATAATTGGAGGAAAGAAAAGAAAAAGGTTTATGCTTTAATTGTGAAAGAAAGTACAGTAAGGGACATAAGTGTGGTGAGAATAAATTATTCTAGATAGATTGTGAAGAGGAAGAAGAAAAATAACAAGAACAAGAACAAGAACAAGAACAAAAACAAGAACAAGAACAAGAACCATCTCAGGATGAAGATGTATAAGATATTTCTTCTGAAGAGACGACTCCCACCATATCATGTCATGCATTGACTGGAATTAGCACTCCTCAAACCCTCAAGATCGAAGGATATATCAAAAAGAAAAAGGTAATAGTGCTAATTGATTTTGGTACTACTCATAATTTCATTGATTGTAAATTAGCCAAATCTCTCAATTGCTTTATATATCCAATGCCAGAGTTTCAAGTAATGATTGTAAATGGAGGAACTATCAATTGCTCTAGAAAATGCCATAAAATCAGTCTTACTATGGGGGAATATGTAATGAATAGTCCAATGATTTCTATACCCATGGGTGGTGTTGATGTCGTACTAGGGGTCCAATGGTTACAATCATTGGGAACAATGGATTTTAATTTTCAAGAACTTTCATGAAATTTTCATTGGAAGGAAAGAAATTTGAGATAAGGGGTATCACATGGAAACCTAGCAAGGTGGTAAGCTCTAATGGCATGGCAAAATTATTGAAAAATAGGCATTAGGGTGTAATTGTACAACTATGCTAACTAGATGTTCAAACATCTAAGCCATCTATTCCCCTATATCTCCAAGGGATCATTGATAAACATTCCAAAGTATTTGAAGATATTCCCAGAGGTCTTCCACCCACTCACAATCATAATCATGCTATTCACTTGATTCATGGGAGTGTTCCACCTAACATCAGGCCTTACAGATACCCTTATGCCCAGGAGAGTGAAATTGAGTGTATGGTTGAAGAAATGTTAGAGGTTGGCATTATTAGACCTAGCCAAAGTTCTTACTATGCACCAGTGGTAATGGTACTCAAGAAAGAGGTGTAGAAATTTCAATACCAATTAGGTATTTCCCGGATTCTCCTGATCTAACAATTTTTGTCACTTGTTAAATACATAATCACTTCTACTAATATTCTCGTGGAATTTAAACCACGATCGACAATGCAATATCAAGAAAAAGAATCAATCAAACATAACACATATGTTTTATTGGGAAAGCATAAAGCTAAAAACCCCACTATCATATATTATGTATATCATGGATCATGAAACAATCTCACACAAAACTCTAATCCAAAAGATCTCAGTACAATACAATAGTCTCACACTGTCATACAAAAATCAACAAATACATGTGCCAATTCTCTGCCTCCAGACAACTTGCCTCCTCTACACAATCCCTATAATGGATGAATGAATCCTCTACACTAGGCTGAACATGGTCATGGGCATATCCACTATGTGTGTCATTTCATGAGTGCAATTTACTCAAATCACAATTGATAGCCAACATGTCCCTTTCACCTGTTATCTCAACTGGGTCTCCACTGGATCTGACATGCATGTAGTTAACGGTGGCAAATCTTCAGTTGCATGTGAGATCATTGATTGTGAATTAATTAATAATTAATTCACTGAACTCTCTAATCCAGATGGATATCAGTGGCCACCCACCTTTTCCAACTGGCTCAAAACAGTTTTCTGACATTTTTGGCAATTTACTATTTTTAGCAGTTTTTACTTCCGGGGCCATTTTGAGGGCCTAAATGAAGGTTTTTCGGTATCAAGCTCCTCAATGATAGTTAAAGGCATGATTGAGCCCCCAAAATGAATCTCCTTTGAGAAGAGGAAGAGATTTTTTAGGCCCCATCCTCAATTTGCTTTTGGGACCACCAATGTTTTCTAGTATGCCAACACATGTCCCTTCATAGATTTTTCTCCTTACTAGATAACTTTGTAGCACAATTTTCTAATTTCTTCCAATAAACCTTTCGAGACCCAAGCCAATGGAATCCAATATACTATATGGCTTCTAGGAGAGTTTTGACAAGTACCAATCTTCGTCCTCTTGAGGGCGACTGATTGCAACAATGATTTATCTAATTTTATACTTTGGCAATCAACCATTGGCAATCACCCTTTTTGTATATATTTGGTTTCAACTGGAATCCCAAGTACTTTAGTCCATGATCCAAATCTATCACCTAGTACGGAAATAACTGGGAGAAAAATACGTATTCATGCTTTAGAATGTCCCACATGAACATAGTAGCTGCCATTTTCTAATGCCTCTTTTATTAATATACTCAACTCTTCAACTATTACTAGAAATAGGAGAGGGTAAAGGGGGCATCCCTATTTAAGAACCTTTCCTAGTCTAAATAAGGGAGATGCTACTCCATTGATTAAGACATCAAAGTATACAAAGGTAATCCAACTCATCACCCATACTAGAAAATTATGGCAAAAACCTAAGTGATTGAATATCAATCTTAGGTAAAGTCACCTTACCATGTAGTAGGGTTTGGAAAGGCCCATTTTAATTACCATAAATCACTGATTTTTGAGCTTGATAAAATGGTGGCTTTCCTAAACTATCTCAACAACCCGATGGATTTGTTTTCCTTCTAGAAACTCGAATTGCTCACCCAAGATTTGTTTTGATAAGACCTTTTTTAGTCTTCAAGCAACGACCTTTGAGATAATTTTGTGGATGCAACTGCACAAGGATATTGGTTGAAACTTTTCAAAAGTTGTGTATTATATTCTTTTGAGATCAAAGCAATGAAGGTAGTATTATAAGCCTCGAGCATTTTCCCTATGTTTATTGTGGTCTCCACCACCCTCCTTAGATCCGCTTCAATGAATTCATAACATCCTAGAAAGAATTCCACAAGTTGGTCTTTAGGCCCATAGTTTTATTCCCTTTGGAAACTCTATAAAGTTTGGAACATTTCATCTTGCCCACTTCTTTCATCAGATCCTGGGAAGTTGATGTACTAGCTTACCCAAACGAGGCCCACATGACTTTTGGCGTTTCATCTCCTAGGGTTAGGTTTTTGGATGTCTAGGGTTTTTGGCATTCTTGCTTATTGTAAAAAGGCCTTCAGATCCTCATTGTAACCTGGTTCTTGGGAATGCGCTGCCGTCACATCTCTTCTCAGAGATAAGCCGCCACCATTCCAACAAGCTTGTTTTCACTACATTTTACAGTTTTAGCTTATTTCGTTATTGAATAGAAAACCAATTTTACTGTATCTCTGTTATTTTGTGTTAAGCACCTGTTAATAATCTATATTCATTTCGTTCTCCTCATAAAATCTGGATCAGTGGTATCAGAGTGGTCTGCTCCTTGTCGTCTTAATGCATGTCCCCAACGAGGTTGGAGTACAAAGAGTACTTGGGTCTCGAGCTTGTTTCTCTTGAGGACAGAAGCTCTCACATGCCCAAGCAGCCTCCCATGGCAGGAGAAAAGAAAGATGATGGGACAGGAGATCCTTTCAAATTGATGATTGAGGAAGCCCTCACACAACAGAGGAACAAGATGATGGATAGTTTCACGCAAATCCTTCGGCGACTACCAACAGACTATGCATCTTCTTCGAACGGAGGCGCCGCCCCCTTCAAGGTACAAACAAACTTTGATATTCCTATATTTGAAGGTCAAATAGACGCAGATGCTGTAGACAAGTGGTTGAATCTACTAGAAGGGTATTTTTCTGTTCATAAATTTATGAATAGATAAAAGATTACTTTTGCGCTCCTGAAATCCGTTCCCCATGTCAAAGATTGGTGGGAAACTTTCTGTGAGCAAAAGGAAACAGAGGAAACCTCATTATTTTCAGTCACGACCACCTGGGAATCCTTCAGGGATGCTATTAAGGAACAATACTACC
This sequence comes from Picea engelmannii, assembly GCA_009831015.1. Classification (NCBI taxonomy): domain Eukaryota; kingdom Viridiplantae; phylum Streptophyta; class Pinopsida; order Pinales; family Pinaceae; genus Picea; species Picea engelmannii. The sequence continues at coordinate 188,798 of ML814414.1, read as the reverse complement.
CTGTCGGAAGTTATGACAACCTTTATACCAAATGGACCACACTGCGGCAAGAAAGAGACCAAGCAGTGCCATATTTCACAAATATCTTCCATACCTTGCGCACCAAGTTGGGTATCAAAGTTTCAGAGCGACATCTGGTGCTCAAGTATCGTGGTGCTTTGCATAGATACATCCAGACCGAAATGGAATTTCTAGATATCTCATCCTTGGGCGCGGCCTACCGATATGCCGTCAAAATCGAGCAGAAGCTCAAACAAAAGATGCGAAAATTTGGGCCTGGGAACCCCGCACAACAAAATCCAGGAAAGGGTGGCCTTAACCCACCGAACAAAGGATAGAGCAAAGATGGACAGTATCAAGACAACCATTACAAGCCACAAGCAAAGAAGGACACTGGAAAGACAAAGAAATATACCAGGAAGTGGTGCGACTTCCATAAGAGCCCTTGGCATAACACTGCTTACTGTCGCTCAAAGAAGTCGCTGGTGGCCAAAGTGAAAGCCTCTGAATCAGATGCAGATTCTGACTACGAGACAGAACTAGAAAGGGGAAGACGGATCATTGACGCGGAACCCAGTGCCACCGTTGCTACCACCAAGATCCATCCTGGTGAACTAGACGAGCCAGAAGAAGGAGAGCACCTCTTCCATTCACAGATGTGGGTAAAAGGCACCCCACTGCACTTCATCGTTGACAGCGGTAGCCAGAAGAACCTCATCTCAGTAGAGGTCGTCAAGTGGTTGGCCCTGCCAACAATGCCGCACCCACAACCCTACACCATTGGATGGCTCCGCCAAGGAAGCGATCTCCGCGTCACCCAACAACGTCGACTGTCATACGACATCAAGCCCTTCAAAGATGAGGTATTGTGTGATGTTGCTCCTCTTGAAGTTTGTGATGTTCTTTTGGGCCAACCTTATTTATGGAAATGTCATGCTGTATATGAGTCTAGGCCTCGTAGTGTTATTATTACTTTGAACAGGAAATTGTACAGGATACCCGAGGCAGTCCCACCTAGTGTTATTTCCTTGATCTATGCTAAGCAATGCAGGAAGGTCATCTCTCAGACAGGGAAGTTTGCCTTCTTTGTGATTCGCTCTCAGAATAAGTGAAAGATCGCAGCCACATCCAGGGTCTCTGCGACCGACCTCTCCACACAACAGAAGAAAGTAGATAAGGTTGTGGAAGAATACTCGGATATCTTCTCCTCGCCTACAAGGGTACCTCTGCACTGCCAGGTCAAGCACCCCATCGATCTGACCCCCGGTGCACCGCTGCCCAATGGGCCAGTCTATTGTCGCTCTTTGTTATAGAATGAGGAGATCAAGAGATAGATCCAAGAACTGCTCCACAAGGGGCACATACGCCCTAGCTCATCACCTTGTGGGAGCCCAATCGTGCTGGTACATAAGAAAGATGGAACCTGGCGACTCTGTATTGATTATCAGGCTCTGAATAAAATCACTGTCAGAAACCGGTACCCGATTCCCCGAATCGATGACCTCCTTGATCAACTCACAGGGGTCAAATACTTTAGTAAGATTGATCTGAAGTCTGGCTACCACCAGGTCCTGATAGAACAGACAGATGTATGGAAGACCGCCTTCAAGTCAAAGGAAGGACTTTTTGAATGGTTGGTCATGCCCTTTGGTTTGACAAATGCTCCAGCCACTTTCATGAGGATGATATCCTGTGACCATTCACCAATACTTTTGTAGTGGTGTATCTGGATGACATTCTAATTTACAGCAAGACTTGGGACGAACACTTGCAATATATTCAGCAGGTTCTGCACACCCTGCGACAACACAAGCTATACGCAAACTTGGAAAAATGCTCCTTTGGCATGGATAGGGTCCATTACCTAGGCTACATCATTGATCAACATGGTGTACATGTGGATCCAACCAAGATCCAAGTCATCCGTGACTGGCCAACCCCAACAACACTCACTGAGCTTCGAAGCTTCTTGGGACTTGCTAATTTCTACCGCAGATTCGTGTTGGGTTTCTCCCATATTGCATGGGCCCTCAACCAAATAAACATGGGTGGTGGTAAGGTGAAATTTGCGTGGGGATGGTCCCAACAACAAGCATTCGATGATTTGAAGCAACGCTTGTGCTCAGCCTCAATACTTTCACTACCAGACCTGCAACATCCCTTTGAGATCGAGACAAATGCTTCAGACTATGTCGTGGGCGCCGTTCTCACTCAGCAAGACCACCCCGTGGCCTATCATAGTGAGATACTGTCAGATATTGTTCGTAAATACCCTACTTACGACAAAGAAATGTACTCCATTATGCAAACATGTCGCCAGTGGAGACATTACATTCTTGGGAAGGAGACAGTCATCCACACTGATCATAAGCCACTGCAATTCATGCAGACACAGGGAAAACTGCAAAATGACCGCCATCAAAAGTGGTCCACATACTTGCAGCAATTCCACCTCAACATCAAGTATAAAACATGAAGCACCAATCACGTCGTTGATTGCCTCAGCAGACCGCCAGTCGTGGCACTCACCACGGTGCTAGACTCTTGCAGCCATGAGACATTTGGATGGCCCCAACTCTATGAGACAGATCCTGACTTTGCCACCGCCTACAAAATGTTGGGTGCAAATGTAGTTGTCGATAATTTCCATCTTCAGGATGGGTTGTTGTGTCGTCTGGGCCATATCTGTGTTCCATCAAGTGAATGAGCGAAGATGATCTGGGAAGCTCACTACAGTCGGGTGGAAGGACACTTCGGCATCGAAAAGACAGTGGCGATGCTACAGAAACATTTCTACTGGCCGAAACTTCGGCAGGAGGTTGGCAAGTATATCAGGTCCTGCATTGCCTGCGCTATTGCCAAACCGACCACTAAGAAACATGGCTTGTACACCCCTCTTCCTACTCCTGACAGGCCATGAGAATCCATCTCAATGGACTACATGTCGGGCCTCCCATCCATCAAGCGGGGAAATGACTGTGTTTTTGTGGTTGTTGATCGCTTTTCTAAGATGGCGATTCTAGTTGCCTGCAAGAAGAGCATCACAACAGAGGCCACTGCCAAGCTCTTCTTTGAACGAGTCTGGGTACATTTTGGAATCCCACAAACCATTGTCTCAGATCGGGATAGTCGATTTCTCAACAAATTCTGGTCGAGCCTCTGGTCACTGCTGGACACCAAGCTCACCAAATCCACGACCTTCCACCCCCAGACAGATGGCCAAACCGAGGTTGTAAATCGAATGATTTTGCATATCCTTCGCATGTATAATTCAAAGAACCCTCGCACATGGGATGAGAGCCTTCCTTATGTCCAGCATAGCTACAACCGTGCCTTGCATAGCTCAACTGGACACATCCCCTTTCAAGTGGGGTTGGGATTCCAACCATTGGGTCCCATAGATGTTGCACTTCCCCTTGCGGTCACCTCGACTGACTCATCTCCTACTCCAACTGAAGCTGACAAAGCCACCCGGTTCATTGAGTGGATCCATCACATCCACCAACAGGTTCAGGATATCCTACAGAAGTCCAATGACAAGTACAAACAATGCCATGATCAACATCGGGTGCCGCATAAGTTTCAGGTGGGTGACAAAGTTTGGCTGCACTTGCAGAAAGAACGCCTTACAGGACCCCATCAGAAGCTTCGCCCACTCCGTTATGGACCATACACTATCACCAAGGCTGTGGGGGATAATGCTTTTGAGCTCAACATTCCTCCTTTCCTTGGCCTGCACCTAGTGTTCAACGTGGATCTCCTTCGCCCTTATTTCCCACCACTAAAGGACACCTCAGAAGTAGCAGAATAACTGACACCAACAGAGCTCAACCCCGACTGCATATAACAGGCATCCAATGATCAGATTATGGACAGATAGATCAAGGGCACTCGACAACAAAGGATCCAGCTTTATCGAGTCGTCTAAGCAGGGCAACTCTTGCACCAAGGCAAGTGGCTCACTCGGGGCCAAATTCAACAGAAATTTCCTCATCTAATGGGGGACCTCAACGCAATGGATACCACTGCTTCCTAAGGAGGGAGGATTGATCTAGATGGATATCGGTGGCCACCCACCTTTTCCAACTGGCTCAAAACAGTTTTCTGACATTTTTGGCAATTTACTATTTTTAGCAGTTTTTACTTCTGGGGCCATTTTGAGGGCCTAAATGAAGGTTAAGGTCCCCTAAAATGAATCTCCTCGACGATACCTTTCCAACGGGCTATCACATGCCTAAAACGGAGATCGTATGCAAAAGTTACGACCCTGGGAAGTTGATGTACTAGCTTACCCAAACGGGGCCCACATGACTTTTGGCGTTTCATCTCCTAGGGTTAGGTTTTTGGATGTCTAGGGTTTTTGGCATCCTTGCTTATTGTAAAAAGGCCTTTAGAGCCTCATTGTAACCTGGTTCTTGCGAATGCGTGCTTCCGTCACATCTCTTCTCAGAGATAAGCCGCCACCATTCCAGCAAGCTTGTTTCCGCTGCATTTTACAGTTTCAGCTTATTTCGTTATTGAATAGAAAACCAGTTTTACTGTATCTCTGTTATTTTGTGTTAAGCACTTGTTAATAATCTATATTCATTTCGTTCTACTCATAAAATCAGGATCACTCTCACTAGTGCAAGTTTAGTTACAACCAGTACAACTGAGCTTAACTCACTTAACTGAGTTAAACTACTTTACAACTCACATAACTACACTAATAATTAGGTTACAACTCCAAATGACTCAGTTATAAATGAGATAATAGATTAATATTTATTGTCCAATTTATTTAAGGGAAAAATAAATTAGACACACATTTCTTGTTGACTTTTCAATACTCCCTCTCAACAAGAAAGGGATTATCCTTCACCCCAATCCTGTCTCTATCGTATTCAAATTTTCTCCTGGTGAGTGCCTTCGTCAAAATGTCTGCATCTTGATCTTCCATAGGAATGTACTGAAGCAACATGATCTTCCGCTGCACACAATCTCTGAGATGATGATACCGGATATCTATATGCTTAGATCTATCATGAAACACATGATTAATTGAGAGTTTAATGCAACTCTGATTATCACAATAAATCACTATCAGATCTAAATGAGAACCAAACAAACCAACCAAGATATTTCTCATCCAGATAGCCTCACATGCAGCCTGACTCGCTGCCATGTATTCTGCTTCCGCTGAACTGAGTGCCATGGATATATGTTTCCTGCTGTACCAAGAAACAATTGTAGATCCGATACTAAAGATTCCCATTGATGTGCTCTTTTTGTCCGTTGGGCCGCCTGCCTAATTTGCATCTGTGAAGCCATGCAACTTCACCTCATCCATCTGTTTGTACCATAAGCCATACTTAGATGTGCTCCTTAGGTATCTCAAGACATGCTTACCCGCCTTCCAAAAGAGCTTGGTAGGCTTAACCATTGCTTGACTCAGCTGGTTAACCGCATAGCAAATGTCTGGTCTCGTGTTCACTAGATACATTAGCGAACCCACTAACTGTCAATAGACAGTAGCATCCACTAACTCTCCAGAAGTAGCATCCTTTTCCCTCCAGTTTCCTAGAAGAGGAGTATCCATGGGTTTGCAGCCCTCCATGTGAAACTTACCCAGTATCTCCCTTGCATACTTTCCTTGAGACACAAAAATTTCACCATCTCGCTGCCATATTTCCAATCCAAGGAAATAATGAACAAGGCCCAAATCCTTCATCTCGAAACCCTTTGCAAGGTCCTCCTTGCATGAGTGTATCAACTCCTCATCACCAATCAGTATTAAATCATCAACATAAAGAACAATGATTAAAAGCTTACCCTCCACCACAATTTGGTATAGGTTTGCATCCGCTTCACTTTTGGTGAAGCCTAGTGCAGTGAAATAGCTGTCTATCCAAGTGTACCAAGCACGGGGTGCTTGCTTCGGCCCATACAGTGATATCTTGAGTCTGCACACATGTGACTCCCTATCAAAGGTCTCAAAACCTTCTGGCTGCTCAATGTACACTTCTTCCTCAATGATCCTGTTGAGAAACACAGTTTTTACATCCATTTGATGAATGCACCAGCCCATCTGCATTGAGAGTGCAAAGATGGATCTTATGGAAGAGTACCTTGTGATAGGTGCAAAGGTCTCATCATAATCTATCCCCTCGATCTGTGAGAAGCCCCAGGCCACAAACCTAGCCTTGTATTTCTCAACACTCCCATCGACAACTTGCTTTACCTTGTAGATCCATCTCGAACCTACCATTGATTTGTCAACCGGTCTTGGGACAATTTCCCATGCATTGTTTTTGACAATGGAGTCATACCCCTCTACCATAACATCTACCCAAGTGGGATCCTGCACTGCTTCCTGAAAGGAAGATGGTTTAGTCACAATACATTTTCTCATGAGAGCCATGTATCCAGTAAATCGATTAGGAGATTGTCTCTGTCTGCGCTGTGAAGTAGGGACTCCTACATTCTGTGCAACATCTAGTCTCAATCTATCAACTTCCATGGTTCGCTTTATACCATTTCTTATGGATGGATCTGCTTGAGTGGCTTCCTCCACCCCATGAAACTCCTCATGTGGCTGATCCACATCTTGAGACTCATCTTTGGGAACCAACAATTCCTCTTCTGCATGCAAGTCTAGCTGCCTCTCAAGTGACAACCACATGGCTTTCCCTTCATCGAATTTTATATCCCGTCACATAACAATCATCTTGCTGTTAGGAAAATACACACGATAATTATGGGGTGTTTCTGTGTACCCCAAAAATATCCCAACTTCAGCAGTCGGTTCCAGCTTCTTCCCGGCATCCTTGGTCACATGCACATAAACACATGAGACACAAATCTTAAAATGTGAAACATCAATTTTCTTACCAGTGAAATCTTCTTCAGGTGTACTCATGCCAAGTACTCTATGAGGAAAACAGTTTTGCACATAAACTGCAACATTGCATGCTTTCACCCACAAATGCATTGGTAGGCCCTGATCATGCAACATCGCTCATGATGCACCCACGATCGTTCTGTTCTTCCTCTCCACGACCCCATTTTGCTGTGGGTTATGAGGCGTTATGAGTTCTCTTCGAATTCCTTCTTTGCTGCAGAAGTATTTGAATTTGTTAGAGATGTATTCTCCACCATTATCGCTCCTTAGAGCCTTCACTTGCTTCCCTGACTCTTTCTCCACCAATGATTTAAACTCACAAAACTTTGAGAATGTTTGATCCTTCTTCTGCATGAAGAAGATCCATCATTTACGAGAAAATTCATCAACAAAAATAACATAATACCTATGTTTTGCTATTGAAGCAACCGAGAATGGTCCACACATGTCTGTGTGAATTCTCTCCAGGATCGTCGAAGCACGGTTCTCCTTTTCATGAAAAGTGGACTTTACATACTTCCCCATGGTGCAACCCTTGCACTGATCTAACTGATAAAGTGTTCCCATTTGAAGTCCAGTAGATATTTGCTACATGATCTTCAAGGCTCCATGATGAAGATGGCCCAATCGCCTATGCCATAATTCACCCTCGTCCCAACTCACCACTTTTTCTGCCTTGCCCATCATGGCAGTGCAACCATCTACCTCCAACATGTAGAGATTCTTAACTCAAATACCTATCTTCTTGACTTGACCCGTTGCTTTATGTCGCAGGAAAGCTTTTCCATCACTGAAAACAACGTCATAGCCTCTATCCTCCAACATTGCGACTGAGACCAGGCTTTTCTTCAGACCTGGAACATGCATAACATTTTTCAATTGAAATGGTTTACCTGACTCCCTCTGAAAGGTAATGGTACCAGTGCCAGTCTCACTGTATCATCCATCGTCACCCATCTCAATATGCATTCTGAGATCTTTCTCCTCCAAGTCACTGAAAGACTCTCTATCTCCCATCATGTGGAAGGAAGCGCCACTATCCAAATACCACATCGATCCCGATGCACTTTATGCCATGCATGCAATCAAAGAGAAGTAAAGTTCAAATTGTGAGGTAAGGGCCTCACCAGTTGCAGATCCAACAACCTTCTTGTTCTTCCTCTTCTGCAGACAGTTAGTAGTGAGATGCCCATGTTCGTCACAATGAAAACACTTCACTTTGGACAAATCCAGCTTCTTGACTTTAGGCTCAAATTTTGAATGGAATTTCTTCCCCTTTCCTCTCCTTGCCTTAGTAGCCAAAGCACAACCCTCTTCATCATCACGCTTTGATGAAGATCCATCTCTGGTGTTCCGCCTAAACTCTTCCTACACTAGATCCGACCATAGTCGTTCCCAATCTGGAAATTTTTCCCTTCCATTGACAGAGTCTTGATAACCATGCCAACTCTTAGGAAGTCCTAGGAGAGCCAAGCTCACCAAATCATCATCAACAACTGTTATTCCCACACTCCCTAGCTCATCCCGACATTGGACAAACTTCGTGAGATATTTAGGAATGGAGTAGCCCTTTTCCATCTTGATTTTCCTGAGTTTATCTTTGAGTGGCAATTTCCTATGGTCGCTGCTGTTTTGGAACAGATCCATCAAAAAACTTCCACATTGCATGTGGTGTGGCTTTCCCATGGAGACTTGAGACAATGTGGTCTCGTACTCCATCCAACAGAATCCTCCTCGCCTTTGCCACTTTCTTTTCCCATGCATCAATATTTGTAGTGTCTGTAGCAACTGGCTTAGGAACATCTCTGTCAATGAAATCCTTCAAGCCATTGTCTTTGAGTACTGCCTCCATCCTGTCCTTCCAAGAAATGTAGTTCGAGCTGCCCTCGAGTGCATACTCCAACCTCAAGCCATTGAAATCCATTTCGATCCGGAATCAACTGTAGCATCAAGAAAAGTCTTCTTGCAAATTCGAATTCTATCCAATCACAAACTCAGCTTCTGCAATTCCTCTTGCTCATTCCAGTCTCATGCTGAACCCCCGTGACCGCTTCTAACCCAGCCTACGGACCTTACAAGTGTTTTCGTACCTTTTGAGTTATTTGACTGTGGGATTTCCGCACTGTAATGCACAGTGGCTTGCGAAAATCTCTAGTTATTTCCGCACTGTGATGCACAGTGGCCTGCGGAAAGTATGCACCCTACGAGTGTCTAGGGTGCGAAAATGTGCAGGGATTTCCACACTATAATGCATAGTATCCTGCAGAAATGTACTATAACTTTTATGCGCATACCAGTCAGTAGTACATAGCCACACCCTGCTATAGGAGGGACCTGCGGAAATCTTGAAATTTACGCACCTCACTAATGCAGCTTTGATACTATGTAGAAATTTCAATACCAATTAGGTATTTCCCGGATTCTCCTGATCTAACAATTTTTGTTGCTTGTTTAATACATAATCGCTTCTACTAATATTCTTGCGGAATTTAAACCACGATCGACAATGCAATATCAAAAAAAAGAATCAATCAAACATAACACAAATGTTTTGTTGGGAAAGCATAAAGCTAAAAACCCTACTATCATATATTATGTATATCATGGATCATGAAACAACATCATACAAAACTCTAATCCAAAATCTCTCAGTACAATACAATCGTCTCACATTGTCATACACAAATCAACAAATACATGTGCCAATTCTCTGCCTCCAGACAACCTGCCTCCTCTACACAATCCCTGTAATGGATGAATGAATCCTCTACACTAGGCCACACATGCTCATAGGCATATCCACTATGTATGTGATTGCATGAGTGCACTTCACTCAAATCACAACTAATAGCCAACCTGTCCCTTTCACCTGTTATCTCAACTGGGTCTCCACTGGATCTGACATGCATGTAGTTAACGGTGATAAATCTTCAGTTGCATGTGAGATCACTGAACTCTCACTAGTGCAATTTTAGTTACAACTAGTCCAACTGAGCTTAACTCACTTAACTAAGTTAAACTACTTTACAACTCACATAACTACACTAATAATTCTGTTACAACTCCAAATCACTCAGTTATAAATGAGATAATAGATTAATATTTATTGTCCAATTTATTTAAGGGAAAAATAAATTAGATACACATTTCTTGTTGACTTTTCAACAAGAGGGCTCATGGCGTATGTGTTCACATTATAGAGAGATCAACAAGATCACCATTAAAGATAAGTTTCCCATTCCCGTCATTGATGAATTGTTAGATGAACTACATGGAGCAATCTACTTCACAAAATTGGATCTTCGTTCAAGGTATCATTAGATTAGATTGAAAGAAGAAGATATCCCAAAAATAACATTCACAACTCATGAAGGCCATTGTGAATTTTTGGTCATGCCTTTTGGCCTTAAGAATCCACCTTACACATTCCATGGGTTGATGAATTCCATTTTCAAGCCCTTCCTTAAAAAAATTGTGTTAGTATTTTTTGATGATATACTAATCTATAGAAAGTCTTGGGAATATCATGTTCGACATGTTGACAAGGTACTACAACTACTAAAGGAGCAAGAAGTATATGCCAAATCGTCCAAATGTTTCTTTGGGGTGAAGGAGGTAGAGTATTTGGGTCATATTGTATGTCATGAAGGTGTCAAGGTAGATCCTAACAAGTTTAAATCCATGATGGGCTGGTCGATTCCCAAAACATTGAAGAATCTTAGAGGAATTTTGGGTTTGACAGATTACTACTGCAAGTTTGTTCGGAACTATGAAAGAATAACAACACCTTTAACTGCATTAAATAAGAAGGATGCATTTTCATGGAATCTAGAGGCAACTCAAGATTTTGAACAACTTAAAGAGGCAATGTGAAAAGCTCCTGTCTTGACCACACTATACTTTACAAAAACCTTTATTGTGGAATGTGATGCCTCAGGAAATGACATTGGTGTTGTTCTAGTGCAAGAAGGAATGCCCCTTACTTTTGAAAGTCGACCACTCAAGGGAAAGGACTTACAAAAACCCATTTATGAGAAGGAAATGATGACAATACTAAATGCATTGAAGCAATGGCACTCTTACCTAATAGGTAGTCACTTCAAGGTCAAAAGAGATCATGAAAGCCTTAAATACTTCTTGGAACAAAGGCTATCTTAAGAAGAACAACAAACATGGGTGATCAAGATGTTGGGTTATGACTTTGAAATCATCTACAAAAAAGGGAAGCAAAATGTTGTGGCAGATGCACTCTCAAGAAAGGATGAAGATGTTGAGGCATTTCTCTGTGCTATCTCTATCATCCAACCTAATTGGATAACAGAAGTAAGGGATGAATGGAAGAATGACGAAGAAGTGTGGACTCTAATTCAAAGGTTGCAGTAGGACTCCAGTGCATCCAATACATTTACATGGAAAAAAGATTCACCATGGTACACAGATCGCTTATATTTATGTAAGAACTCCCAACTCAAACAAAAGGTACTTTTGGAATTTCACACCTCTCTGGTAGGAGGGCACTCAAGATTTTTGAAAACTTATCACAGGGTCAAGAGGGAATGTTTTTTGGGATGGCCTTAAAACTAATGTTCAAAGGTTTGTGGAAGAATGTTTGGTTTTCCAAAAAAAAAAGGTGGAAACAATTAAGACCCTAGGTCTTTTACAATCATTAGCCATTCCAAGTCAACGTTGGGAGGACGTTTCCATGGATTTCATCACAGGGTTACCGAAGTCTGAAGGAAAGAGTGTCATCATGGTGATTGTTGATAGAATTACCAACTACACACACTTTTGTGCACTCTGTCATCCTTTCAAAGCCAATACAATTGCTACCAGATTCATGGAGACAATTCAAAATCTACATGGAAGCCCAAAGATTATTGTAAGTGACAAAGATCCAATCTTTAGTAGACATTTTTGGACATAATTATTTTCTTGTTTGGGTACTCAATTGGCTCATAGCTCATCTTATCATCCTCAATCTGGTGGACAAACTAATATAGTGAACAAATGTCTAGAAGGCTACCTTCGTTGCTTTGTCTCTGATAAACAAACACAATGGTTCAAGTGGTTACCCATGGCAGAATGGTGGTATAACACTTCCTTTCATACTGCAACAAAAATGACACCATTTATGGTGCTTTATGGATATCACCCATCGTCCATCACTTCTTCTCTAAAAGAAAAATCTAAGTTTAAGCATTGGAAGATCACATCAAGCATCAACATCAAGTTCTCCAACTCTTAAGGGACAACCTGACCATGGCCCAAAATCGCATGAAACAACAAGCATATAAGAATCGTAGTGAAAGAAGTTTTGAAGTAGGGGATTGGGTATTTTTAAGACTACAACCATACGAACATATGTCCCTCAAGCAAGCTAAGAAGGATAATAAATTATCACCGAAGTACTATGGCCCTTATAAGGTGTTTCAAAAGATTGGTACTATGGCATACAAATTGGAGTTGCCTGCATCTTCACGAGTACACCCAGTTTTCCATGTTTCATGCTTAAAGAA
>ML814414.1:129500-143229 GCA_009831015.1 Picea engelmannii | reverse complement strand
AGTTGTTGGATGTGTCACTTGTTGGTTAAGGGTTGAGGGGTAGGGGTAAATGCTTGTTATGTTAGCTATCTCCAGGAGGGATTGGTTAGCTAGGTGTTTGTTGTTGCTTCCTTGGGTTTAACTTGCTTACTTTCATCTTCTAATAGCTTGGTTTAATTTGTTTAATGTGTTTAGTGCAGATTTTCTGAAGTATTCAATTGTTTTCAGCCTTAGCTAGTGGCTGGGAGTCCTAGGGCCCCTTAGGAGAACCTCTAAATATACCTCTTAACTGGCTGTCCATACTTGTTTTCTTTATCTTTTCATTCATGTATATTTCTGTTATGTTTTATTACCATTAACCTTGCTGTCCCAAATAGGAAAATCGATCATTTTGGTCAAATTCCCCCCACGGGACAGTCATCTTAGTTGGTTGTTATATACTTCTCATGTGTAAATTTCTGTTATGTTTATTTCAGTTTTTCCATGCATAAATACTAAAATTTCATTGTTTGCCTGCAAGGATACAACCGATCACCCACTCTGCTTCTCTTAAGCGGTTGGGGACCACCTAGAGACCTGTTTGAGGCAAAGGGGCCAGCAGGGCAGCGAAGAAAAACACACATTTCGATCGGTAAATCCTACCCAATCACTCTCATATACAATTTAATTATCACTTGCACTCACTCTAAAAATTTCTAATACACATACCAATGTTTATATGATTGATTTGTGTAGGTAGTTTGAATGGTTCACTTGTGAATTCATGTAAAAAATATGGTTAATGCTTGTGTAGATAACCATCACAACTTTTATATTTCAAACACTAAATTTCCAATCCCCATACAAGGAGTTAGTTGGGGATTTCATGCATATGGCGGCTTTGCCGTCCGCAATGAGCCTCAACCCATTCCTTTGGGTTGAATGGTGTAATTGTCATGTTGTAATTATCTAATCTTGCTATATTTTTCATTGTATCACTTTTCACTCACTAATCTACAGGTGGCTGCCCCTAAAAGGGCCCATGCAAAATAAACAAGCTAAATATATGCAAAACGCCGCAAAAAAAAACTTGAAAACAATTCAGGGGTCCACCCCATACAGAGAAAACAAAATTTTTTTTTTATATTATTTAGATATTTACATATACATATTATCTAGCTGTGACATATATGTCATCTATCTATTTACTTGTTTTATGTATATAGTTTTAAATAGATTTCAAATTCAGTAACCAGGAGGCACACTTGTGAAAGCAAGACGTGACCTCGCCACGTGGATGGCCTGGTATTTCATTTTATGCAATTTCAATTTCGTAGGATATTAAGAGTCAAAGCCAAGGAGTCTTCATCAGGAGCCCCTCGGAAGTTGTCTAGTTAGTACAAGTCGAGTGGTCTTTCCTTAGTACCACATGGTCAAGGAGTTGATTAGCTTAGCTCGGTTGGAATACTACTCTGCTTGGGTAAGCTCAACAAAAACCCTCTTTAGGGGGGTCCTGAGCCTCTTCCTTTTCACATGTATCCTTCTTCCATCCAAGCGGCTTTAAGAGCCCGAAAGCGATAGTGACGAGAAGTGGCTAATCCTTGCTTCTCTGAACTGCATGGGGCACTCTTCAACCTAACCACCGTGGTCTGCTAGGAATACTCTTCTTATACTGGTTGGCATAGTTCCGGGATGTGTTTTCCTGATCAGTATAACCTTCAAAACAATGTGGTGGCCATGGCATGTGATAAAAACAAAAAATTGACCAATAAAATACTTTTAAAGACAACCTTTCGTCAGTCCACCTTTTCACTCACGAACCAAAATTGAAGTTGTGAATAATTTCCCTTATATCATAGCTGTAACAACTTGTTACAAGGTTGTTCATCCACTATTACAGCCCACTTTTGAATTAACAGCCTTCCGGGATCACATCCTGGGTCACCCTAGGGGGTATCAAGCCATTATGAGCTTGTTTCCCTGTCTTGAAAGCTTCAAACAACTTGCTGTTCACAATTTACAACAATTTAAAAATACTTGGCTGTAGATTTTAATCCCTCTTTTCACCCTTGTTTCACATCCTTTTACTCAAGACATTCATTGGTTAATTAGGACACCGATTTATCCCGAGGACCCATTATGGGGCAGTTTCCAACGCTTTAAGCAAGTGAACAACTCGATGTCTGGTTTATTTAGTTTGCTGTCCTAAAAATCAGCGAGCTCATTTTCGTCCCATTGTCCATAATTTTCACCCCCAGGTCATTTTGGCCATCTAGGAAGCTAAGGAAGGATAACACCCAAGGTGGGTGGTCCTAAGAACGACTTCTTGTAAGTCTTTCACCTTTCTTTTTCCCCTTCTTTACCGCCTCAGGCGAAGGACCACCTGAGGTGCGGGTAGTCTTTGTCTCATACCGAGCTATCAAAGAGGCTATAACCGACTTCACAACCGGATAGGTCGGATATGTCCCAACAGACAGATTTTGCTTATAACAGGGGGTAGTCCTGATACCTCCTTAAAAACATCTTCAAATTCTTCCAAGACTGCATAATCCCCAAAATTTGGCACCTTATCTTTAGGTGTCTCTTCTATATGAGCTGCAAATATTTGACACCCTTTTCTGTAACATTTCTTCAGCTACAATGCTGAACTTTCTCGGATGGTTACTGCCCTGGGAATTCCCTGCACCTTCCTTAGGGTCCCTTCCTCATACAATCAAGTACAGGCCTTGTTGTGACAGTCTAGGATGGCATGATGTTGGTCCAACCAATCCATACCAATTAGAAAGTCATAGGAACCTAAAGGAAAGATGTTCAAATCTTCCCTAGTGTTCAATCCATTCATGTCCATAAGACATGAATTAACCATATCATTAACTTTTCTTTTGGCTCCGGTAGCCAACTACACCAACCAAGATTTCCCATGCTTGCTTCTTGGCAAATGAAAACTTTCCACCATCTTAGGATCTATATAACTATGACTAGCTCCTGAATCAATAAAAATAGAAATGGTTTGGATGTTGATCATACCTTCCACTTCAATCATATGTGACTGATACTCTACTTGCTTATTGTCCAGGGCTGTATAGATCCTTGGCACATTTATGTCCATGTCCTCTACTGTTTTAACTTGCTGCACATTGTGAACAATCCTCCCTTTTTCACCTCCATGAGAACAATCTTTGAACATGTGATCTCCTTTACAACCCCAACATTGAATAGGTGGTTGCCTTGGCCTTTGACCCCTTGTTTCAATCATTCTGGGCTCTCTAGGAGTTTGTTTTCACTATGGATTATTTTTGAAGAATGGTGGCTTAGATCCCTTCTTCCTTTGATCCACCTTGAATTTATTTTTGTCTTCCCAAGCTTTTTGGAATTTTGGCCTTGATTTTTGTTGATCATATAGGCATTTAGCTTGCCTTATGGTCTCCTCAAATGTCTTTGGATCATCATATTGTATTTTGTCACTGATGAATGATGACAATCCACTCAAATACCTTTGAATCTTAACTGTCTCATCCTTGATGAAAGAGACATACTTCAGAAGTTCTAAAAACCTTCCCTCATATTCATCTATTGTTGTACTCCCCAACTTGAGTTCGAAGAACTCTTTCATTTTCTTGTCATAGTATCTCTTAGTCAAGTACTTATTCTCAAAATACTTCTTGAATTATCTCAAAGTAACACTTTTCTCTTTAATGTGTTGCACCTGCACAAGTTGATCCCACCACATGGATGCCTTTCCCTTGAGTCGATAGATAGCAATTCTACCTTCTGCATGAGAAGAATAATTATGCAATTGAAAATACTTTCTCATGCCCAACAACCATGTCTCTGCATCTTCATCCGTCTTGTGCTCACCATCAAATGTAGGAGGTTTGATTTTATTCATTTCTCCTCGTAGCTCATCCACCCCAGACCCCTTATGATTCCTGACAGGGGATGGACTTGATATGCTATGTGATCTCTTATTGGAATGCCTCTAGGAGTGGTGGTGATGTCTATAACACTTCTGGCTCTTGTTTTCTCATCAGGAGGCCTGTGATTTCCATATTTTCTTGAGACACTCTCCTTATCCAATTTATTTTCTATTATGTTCAAGCTCTGCAATAAATTCATGTTGAAGTCATCATGTTGCGCTTTGGCTCTCATAAGACTTTCATTATCAGCTTTATGGATTTGGACATCCTTCTGTAAATTTTTAATGGTCTCTACCATATTCATGTTTTCATCGCTTTCTTCTCCATGTCCATTGGAGTTTGTTCCTTCAATGCCCAAATGGACATCCATCCCTCTAATATTATCCTCTTGACTGTAAGTCCCTTTTGCCTCTTCCATTCCTCTGGAATCTATGCTGATCTTGATATGATCTAGTTGTTGTTAACTCTGCAAAATATGCAGCCAACAAAACTTTGTCAGGCTAATTGTTTCAACAATTTCATGAAAATATGAACCATTCCGGTTCAATAATATATATCATAATTATTTCTTCTGATTTATTGGAAATTTGAATTCCCAGATAAATTTTATGGGTGTATAATTATATTTCACTATCCAAGACCTTTCCAACGCCTACTCCCATGCTCAATTCTAAGTCTTGAGCAAGAAGTTATGGCTATTTAAAAATTGCCCATTAATTTTTCTGTTCATTTTTCAAGTTGGCACAAATTTGCAATGTAATTATGCAGTTTTGCACCTACTCCTTTGGATTTTTCATAGGATCTCAATTGGGTTTCCTCATATACATATTATGGACACTCTATCCAAGTTTCATCTCTTTCTGGGTTCTTGGCTGCTAGTTACAGCCTGTTGAAGTTCTAGGCCAAAATACCATATTGTAACTGATATGCTACAGGTACCTTGTTTGCCATATTAAACACTTTTAACATGCCCAGAAATTTAATTCATCTCTTGGAATATCTTCTATGGCTCAATATATTTCCATTGACTACTCCCGCACCTCAATCTGACTCCGGAGAAAAAAGTTATGGCTCTTTGAAGTTAGATCGGTCTTAAAATTTACCCTTCACTGTTTGTGCTATAACTTTCTCATAAAAGCTCCGTTTGACGAACGGTTTACACCATTAGAAATCTCTCTCCGAGCTCTTTTATTTTAGCTGCAGAGACAGAGTGTGCATTGGCACACTCTGTTCTAGTGGTTTCTGTGTTGCTAAAAATGCTCTTAAGGGCCTAAAACGCGCTGCAAAAAGATGACGTTCAAATGATATAAAATGTCGTTGAAAATCATTGGTTTTCTGTTGTTGTTCACTCTTCCAACAACTTCGCACACACAACTTTCAATCTGTAAACCCATATTCACCACACACAACAACAACACAAGGTAAATCGTGCTTCACACACTTTAAAACCACTGTGTGTCACTTCTCTGTCGCGCACCAATATCCATCACGCACAGTTTTTGTACCGCGCGCTGATATTTTCGTGCACATTGCATTCAACGCGCTGCACCATGCTAGAGTTTAGTATGTCTCCACTGCACACCAAAACTTTGCGCACACCACTAACTAAACTATCGCACGACAACATATACCCACATTGCGCGCGAAAACATATACCTACATTGCGTGCGCACCAACAAAACTCCTATGTGCTCTGCCAACACTGTGCACACCACGTGCGTCATTATTATGTGTGTGCACACCGCGCAATGCTAAATTTATCGCGCGGTCCTGTACACCAACATTTTTTGGTGTAGCATCGAAATTTAGCGCGCACACTCGCACACTAACATTTTTCCATACGACACCGAAATTTAGCGCGCACACCTGCACACTAACATTTTTCCACGCGATGCTGAAATTTAGTGCGCGCACCATCACGCCAATATCTTGCCGCGCAGTGCCGAATTTTACCTATCACAAGCTTTTCACAGCACATCATGCATTTTTAGTGCACCCACCTATGCACATTCATTTTTATGTGCATCAATTCCTCATCAATTCCGCTGCAGAAATTGGGGCTTTTGGATTAACTTTTTGCCCAATTTACCATCGACATTCTGCAACCATGAAATTTGTTCAATTTCACCCCGATAACACCAGTTCAACCTATGCAACAACAAATCTTTGTAATTTGACATTTCTGGAATGAATTTATCCAAAATCAATTCTCGAATTGAGAATATTAACCACTAAACTCGCTCCATTTGTCATGGCTTCACTGTAACTTCAAATTCGACCCATTCTAGATCCGAGTTTGCTTGAACATATATTAAATCGGGAATATCTCATCACTTGTCTGAATTTCTCCATTTTCTCATGAATTTAACAATAGAAATTGGGGCTTTTCCCCAATTACGTCCAGTTGTTGTTACTTTTTACCATGGACTCTCTACAAACTCAAATTTGGCCACTTCGAAATAAATTCTCTGTGACATTCGCTTCAACTCAAATTTCTCAGCCCATCCAGGCTAAGTATTGAAAACTGAATCTCTTATACCAATTTGTAATGTCCCCAGCCATCCATGTCGGGCCACGCTATGCCAGAGAACTCTTATTGTTCTCTCTGCGGAACATACTGTAACATACCCAGCATCCAACTGAGCTATGCCACATAAATTTTTCGAACTGCATGCAAATAAAATGTACACACACAGAACTCTTGCGGAAGCATTATATATAAAATGTAAACATACAAATACAACTATAAATACATGGATTCACATTGAAATAACAATAAACATATACATGCAGCATATACAAGAAATACCCATAAAAATAAACATAGTTATAACCGCACAGACGATAACCCATAAAAATAAGCATGTAAATAACAATGCAGCATGCAAATTTATCACACAATTGGAACTTATCTTGGTAAGAATATAACCAACTGCATGCAGACCTTCCACGAACCTCCCAGCCTTAGACCACACTGTTCATCACTCTCAACAGTGAGTCACCCCCGAGCTGGGACTAAACTCCACCCGGGTAAAGGGATTCCTAACCAGGCTAAAGGCTCATAGACAACATGAAAGATTCAGTCTCAGGTGCCAACTCAAACTCACAGCCTACAGTCCCTCATTCCCCACATGCATGTCCCACCCAGGAAGTGTGCCCTTTCTATGCTCAATAGTCCTTTGGTTACCCCACTTCCTTTCCGGGCTTCAACAACAGGTCAGACAGGAAGTCTCAGAGCATTGTAGTTGCAGTTTAGCACCTTTAGGAAATCAATTCCTAGCAATTTTCTCACCCAGAGAATTTCTCAAGGGCCTGACAACCCGCCTCTTGAATATCCCACAGGCCTAACAACCTGCTTCTTCAGTCCAACTCCCAAGATAACCAGATACACCAACAGAAAATGGCTATGGATACAAGTTTAGGTACAGTCATGAAGATACAAAAGATAGCTCAATGGGTGCATGCATGCTCATGGATGATTGACTAGATGACTGAATGATGGAAGGAATGATGTGAAGCATCATGGAAAAGATGGGATAATGAACTAAGTCCCAACAATATGTATACATGTCCCCAAATTGACACTTGTGATTCTGGGAGCTACTTTGGCCCACTTGTCCCCAACTTTAGAACTTAGGATAAAATAATTATCCTTACTTTATGATTTAAGAAATATTAATAGAATATTTCTTTTTGGCTTAAGATCCCTAGCTTATCCCTTTTCCTTAACTTTTAGGCCCCTCCCTTTCCCTAACCAGTGGAGTTTAGTCCCCCATCTCTTTTATCGTGGTTAGTCTGTGTGCATTGATGTATTTTATATTTTTTATTAGACATATACACAAATAGGCGCACTGGCCTTTAACATCTAGGCTCTTCGACCTAATCAAAACATAAGCATCCTAGCTTATAATAACTGGTCCACCAGCCTATAAAACACAACATATATACAAAAGGCTCCCTGGACTCAATATCACACACACTCAAGTTGCTGCGTGCGGTATCCAGGAATGTGCACACTTCATCATTTTTACTGCGCAGTACAAGCGCGCACCATGCCATGAAATGCGCATACAAAATGATATCAAACAACTCACCAGCTTAAGTACATTTTCATTTACATTACAATTGGGTTTGGCCTAGGGATATTAAAGATGGAGTATGTCGGACCATTATACAAATACAATCACTGGTTGATGTTGGTCCGATATACGCGAAGTATGCGGAGATACAGAGTTGCCGCAAATTATATACAACTAGTAGATAACAATCAAAATAAAGGGGAAACTATGTATATTGATGGAAGGCCAAAAACTACTGGAAACATTGCAGGCTTTATAAATAGTACATGACCAGTGGAAACAACTAAGAAATCGAATTGCATATTTGAGGGACGCAAAGGAAATCGTATATTTGTATGTGCAACAAAAACAATAGTTCCAGGTGAAGAGTTGTTGATCGATTACAACTTAAATCGAATAGACGGAGGGGGTACGGCTATGGAGGTAAATATATTACATACCATTCAACTCAACCTTTGATCAATCATTGTTACAATTTATCGCTGCAATATTTCATTTTTTTACTACATATATTTCATTTTTCTTTATTTATTTTATGATATTACTGCAATATTTCTTTTTTTTTAATTTACAATTACTTTCATAACTCTTGTTGATTAATTTATTGTGTCAACATCTATCCTAGGTGACCGTGAGATATCACAGGCTACATCTGTCCAGGGTGACCGTGGAAAGGCACCCACTGTGCCTCAGTAGGTAAATGTTAAATACAATAACAACTTATGACTACAACAACCAAATTTAAGAAATTTCATTATTTTTTTTTTGATATTACTGCAATATTTCATTTTTTTAATGTTACAGGTGAATTTTATAACTTTTGTTGATCGATTTATTGTGTCAACTTCTGTCCAAGGTGACCGTGGCAGAAAATCACCCGCTACATCTGTCCAGGGTGACCGTGGAAAGGCACCTGCTATGCCTCAGTAGGTAAATGTTAAGTACAGTAACAACTTATGACTACAACAACTAAATTTATGAAATTTCGTTATTTGTTTTTCTGATATTACTGCAATATTTCATTTTTTAAATGTTACAGGTGAATTTCATAACTTTTGTTGATTGATTTATTATGTCAACTTCTGTTCAGGGTGACTGTGTCCAAAAATCACCCGCTACATCTGTACAGGGTGATCGTGGAAAGGCACCCACTGTGCCTCAACAGGTAAATGTTAAATACAGTGACAACTTATGACTACAATAACTAAATTTCTCAAATGTTAAAGTTCATCTCATAAATTTTATTCATCAATGTATTGTGGCATGGTCAACGTGGGAAAGCTCCCACTAAGGATATTGATGAGGACGAAATATTTTATTCCACTGACCCAATGAAAACTGTAACGAAGGCCTTGAAGAAGGCTAACATAGAATATATAGGTTTTCTTAGAAAAAGACCCCTGACACAGGAGGACATGGCAAGAATTGTAGAGCTACAAAATACAACAACTAATTTTGGGGTAAGTGGCATCTTCACATATTTTCATCAGCTATGACAATTTCATATCTGTTTTTTTGTTTTATATTTTCTATATGATCTGATAAAGTCAAGTTTTCTGTTTGTAGGAGTTTTTAAACCTCGTGCGTCGGGAACCTGTCGATCCTGCAACTGCTATAGGTAGCAATGATGGTCCAATGCAAAAAAAATGTCGACATAGCAAAGTGAAAGTGAGGATTTTTTAGCCTCCTGAGTTTCCCCTCGAATCCATTGACGAGCACAATGATTTTGACCGACATGACACGCCGGAGCATGATGAGCCGGAGCCTGGGACTCCACATGACTCCAGAGAGGAACGTAATGTAGATGGAGAGGAAACTATTTTGCATGGAGCAGAATGAATTAAAAGCATCGGATCACTAGATGTAACCTTTATAGTAGATGACACACGTGTTTCGATCAAGATTCACAAGATTGCAGGTAATTGTTAATTAATTGATTCATTTTTTTCATGAAATTGAAATGGACATTTGTTGATATTATTATAAATTAATGGATAACACATTTTTGCAGGAAACAATGTTTTCTATAGAAACTTAAATGAAAAAGCATTGGACCTGTTTGGCCCCACCATTCGCACATGGTGGAATGTCCAAGATAGCAAAAAGAAAGATGATTTAATAGACCACATGGTAAACTTGTTCGACAACACTTTCAACAGGAAAGTGGTTACAAAGTTAGCCGACGAGAATTTAAAATATACCAGGGCCCAGTATAGGGAGAAATTGCAATTATACCTCAAGCATGAGTGCCCTCCCATGGTTCTAGAGAAAGAGTGGAAGGCCCTGATAGAGGATGCAAAGGAGAACTTGTTTAAAAAACAAGGAAGACATCTACGAGCTAGCCAAGCAAGGTACAACACATGTCATATTATTAGTGAAATATGATCATTTATGTTTTTCTTTCATGTTTTAAGTAACAATTCTGATATCTATTTTTTTTTCAAAAATTCCATATGTAGGCTACCAGACACCTCCAAAGAAACTAAGGCCAGAGTGGAAAAACACGGGCATCGTAAACTAGGCCAGGGTGGCTATGGAAAACTAAAAGCCTGAATCATAAGATTTAAATGATTAACTGTGGTTGATATTTATTTAACAATAGTGAACAAATATATGTTTTTGTTATTAGTATTTTTAATGGTGTTGTCATTGCAGTTAAATATGTTCGACACTGCTGCAACTGAGGAGGACCTAAAGCTTGGTTACAAGCACGGTTTTAAAAGTGTGAATATAGAAAAATCTTGGGCCAGACTCCTATCTCCCTAGCCATGCAGGTAAATAAAATGAATAAGGAAACCGCAGTAGCATGCTTGTAAAATCTATTCATATTTTATTATATCACCCTTAACTAAGTATTTATGTTTGTTTTCAAGCAACAATGAATCTAGCGGTATTTAGCAGACACCACGTCATACAAGGGTGCACGTGTTCAATGATAGTGGAGAGCAGAGTACCCATTCTGGTATGTATGCTTCAGAATTAGAAATATTTACTGTGATTGTAGATATTTATTTCATGACTTATACTTATATATTATCTTCTCAAAATTGAAGATCATGTAGCTCAGGAGGGTGAACTGCGAGAGGAACCGAGTGGACAAGAAATTAATGCACCAATTGTCACAGCTACATAGACAGGTAAAGAGCAATAATGTAACGTTAATCAAAATAATGAATTAGTTATTTCAATTATTTTTCAGCATATCGATATGATCATTTTTGTTGTTGCAGTTCATGACCCTGAACAGATGCCTTGACGCCCTTCTCAATGACGTACCAGAAGTATGGTACATGAGCGCATGGAAACACAAACAATAGAAGGACATGGCACACAAAATACAATGTCCTTGGATGATTATGATACTCCAATTGTCAATTTTATGAATGTAAAAAAACATAAATCAAAGAAAAATTAGATGCATAAATTCATGACTTGTATTTGGATGTTTATCGATGTTTATATGTTCATATGCTTCAATGTTTACATGTTCATATGTTTTGATGACTATCCTACTTATGCATGAATGTCTATATGTTTTCTATATAAGAAAAATCATTTGTTGGGCATGGGGAATTGAGAGCGATGTGAGGCGGGGGAGGGGCCATATGAGCTTCCACCTTCACATGGTTGGCCCTGTTCAGTAGAGAATAACCTATTCTCGAAACAAAGAGAATCTCATTAAGGTATGCGACCACTTAAGTTTTTTCTAGAGTATTTTACATAACTAAATGCATGTTTATTTGCTTATATATTATCTACTCATATAAATAATTTGTCTTTTATGATTCATGCAGGTCTTGGTGATGGAAATGCATCTCGTGGACAACTCTTATCAAGTTGTATGGGATAATGGATCTAGAGAAAGGACAATGATAAGGTAAGGGTTTTGACTTGTTTTTTAAAGTAGGCTTTATACTAGTAAAAGTTCACAATCCTCATGAAATGATAGAATTGCATTTTTGGTAGACAAGCATCAATTTGTTTAACAAAGTATGAATCATAGACTGTGGGAAAAACCTTTTTTTGTATTCTTACATTGACCAATACAACTATAATAGATTTTTAGTACAAAATCTTAACCACACACACACATATATGAACCCTAAGTAAACAAATGATAGAAGATAAAGGGAGAATATGTACTAATAAGACTAGTGAGTGAAGATAATAATATGAATAATGGAGTGGAGAGTGCACTCTAGCCTTGAATTGAATGATACTTGCATCCAACATGTCTCATTGTAATGTATGTTGTGATAGTTGTGTCTTCTCACTATAATGCATGTTTCTATGTCCATCATGGGATTCCTAGAGCACCACCTATCATTCATGATACAACACATAGTAGTCAAGAATCACATCCATTGCTAATGTGTGCAAGTACCGTATGATTAACTAATAAATTGTGTCCTTAATTATGAGCTATCAATCTTTACTATCACCATTTTATTCTAGTGCATGTAGATTTATATTTGAAGTTGGAAATATTAGTGAAGAATTCAAGAACTACAGCTTCCATGCAAAATATATCTACATTTGACACTTTATGAGCTATCCCAACATTGTTCCAATTGTGGATTTTTGAGAGGTGATTAGGTCCCACATTTTATTTACCTAGTTTAACCACCACTTCAAAATCAAACTCCTAGAATAGTAGCAAACATTGATAGAATTAACCTTCCAACATTGTATTGTTAACCAAATACTTGACCACTAAATTATCAATGGACAACTTTAAGTACTGGTCTAGAAGATAATACTTGAAATTTTGTAGCATATACGCCATCACCAAGCCTTTGCCTTTCATGGTTGTGTAATTAAAAAAAAATTCTATAAAATTACCTGGGGTGGTGTAGCATGTGTTCCCCTAGCTATGCCAACATGTTCCCAATGAAATGGTAGTGGAATCCACGTGGACATGGAAAGATCCCAATGCGATAAAATGCATGTTGGTTTCTTGGAACAGTTCAAATTATTTTGATAATAATAACTTTGATCTGTTCTACCAAGAAGGTCTAAGGTTCGAGCCCGTATAGCCCTATACATTCCACTAAGTTACACTACTCTTATATATATATATATATATATATATATATATATATCCCCTCATAGTCCCTATGAGTTGGACTTTCAAAGTCTTTCGGATCATATCAATATCTTGTCCTTATCAAGATCGGTGGATGGGAACATGGGTCAACACAAACCTTATGTCTAGTAGGTTCCTAGTCCTACTATATCTTCTCGTGAGTCCAAAGTTCATAATGAAATTCCCACAATCATTCAAGGATATATACCAAAGTGATATCCAATGTTTATACCCTTTATTGAAACATGATGTGTTAAGTTACGTGTTCCATAAACTTTGTAGCATCAATTGTGCCATTAAACACTAGTGTATCTTTAATCTCTACATGAATCCACTTAATGGAATTGGGTAGTGTGCATATTTGTGTCAATTAATTCTCATACTCCCTAGGCG
The DNA here is from genome assembly GCA_009831015.1 of Picea engelmannii. Taxonomy (NCBI): domain Eukaryota; kingdom Viridiplantae; phylum Streptophyta; class Pinopsida; order Pinales; family Pinaceae; genus Picea; species Picea engelmannii. The sequence goes on along the minus strand of ML814414.1, from coordinate 129,796 downwards.
GCCCAAAAGTAATGGACACTTTGGAATAAATGACATAGGATAATACTATTCTCCAACTCAACTTTCCACTAGCAGTTGGATTAATATAGTCTTCCAACTATCCTATGGTGAGATTAATGTAGTCTTCCAACTATCCTAGTCATCCAATACTTCTTATATCTATTTAAAAAATGTATTTCCCTACATTAGATCCAATGGATATACCATCCAATAACCCTTCTTAACAAATGACATCATTATCAAATTCCCAATCAATCCATTACAATACTAGGTATGGATATTTGTCATCTACTATG
>ML814414.1:45760-91682 GCA_009831015.1 Picea engelmannii | reverse complement strand
ATCATTACCTAAGAAAACATTACCTCCATCATACTTTTCATATTCGCATAACCACTCCCTGTGGGGAGTCATATGAAAGGATGCACCAGAGTCAATCAACCATGCCTCATGATCTGCATGTGTGCTTGAAGAGGCCAAGTACACATCCCCTCCTTCTTCCTTATAGGTCTTTTCTTCTGTAGAAGAAGATTCTTCAGATACCTTATTTTTCTCAACTTTGGATCTACACTGCTTCTTGTAGTGCCCTTCTTTTCCACACCTCCAACATACCCTTACAAACTTTCTAGGAGATTCAGATCTACCCTTAGACTTAGATCTCCCACTTGAGAAATTAGATCTATTTCTTTCCTAGGAACGTCCTCTTGCAAATAATGCATCTGTGCTATGTCCTTCCATATTCTTTTGTCTCATCTCCTCCGACAACAAGGATGAGACCACTTCTTCAAACTTCAAAGAAGTTGTATTACTACCTATGGCCACAACCAAACTATCCCACGAGTCTGGTAAAGAACACAACAAACTGATACATTTATCTTCATCTGAAATTTTAATCTCAACTAACTAACTGACTTACCATAGTATTAAAGGCGTTCAAATTCTCTGCCACCGAGTCTCCATCTCTCATCCTCAAGTTATAAAGCTTCTTTCTCGGGAATAGTTTATTTACCAGGGACTTAGACTGATACAACTTCCCCAACTTTTCCCATAATCCTTGGCTGTAACTTCCTCTGACACATTTAGTAATATTGAATTGGAGAGACACAGTCGGATTGTGCTATTTGCCTTCTGATCCATCTTTTTCTAGTCATATGCAGAAGTTCCTATAGGTGTAGTACCTGGATCTACCGTGATCCACTGATCTATGTCCACCAAAAGATCTTCCATATTGAGCTTCCACAGCTCAAAGATTTTCCCATTAAACTTCTTGATCTCCATCTTCGAATTTCTTGCCATTTCTTTTCACCTGAAAAACAATATCGCAGATCTCCCACAGTAACAAGGCTTATTGCAATCCCGAGCCAAACCCTTGACCACAAAGGTGTCCCCCTGAAGCCAATAAAGATCTAATACCAAATGTAAATTCTAACCTTGTACAATGTCTACTGCAAACATATATTCAGAAAAGAATAGAAAATATACAATGGCAAATACAAACATTACATAGAGATTTTTCCCCTGGAAACCCAAACCGGGAAAACCAACATATATTATATCCATTCATTGTGTTACATTGTTTACAATACAATATACATATAGGAGCCAACAACATCCAAAAACCTAACCCAATGACCTGGATTAGTCCAAAACCCTAATTCCTTAACCAGAAATAGAAAACCATCGGCAAAAACCATGTGCCGAAAAAACCACCTAAATACATGACACATTTCCTAAGGTAGGTGTCACATTTCCTTAGGAAGAAAAAAAAATTCCGGGGGGGGGGGCTTGCACCCCCCCTCTAACCCCCCTGCATGCTCGACGCATATGCTCAGACACTACTACTTGTGCAAATAATATAACACATACCCAACACTAATGACTATTTTGAGCGACATTCATCGGTGTTGTGCCAAGGGATTTTGCGGAAATCGCACCATTTTCTATTTTCCTTCTTCATCTTCCTCTTACCCTTCTTTTCATGTGGATTGGACCGATTGTCTTGAGGTTGGTTTTTCTGTGAGTTAGGGATTCCTTTACCATACTTTGGTTGTTGCGTATTTCCAGACCCGAACTCTTGCTTGTTCCACTGCTTAAATTTCTGCTTGATTTTGACAACAAATCGATAAGCAGCTCCTAGTGATGAGATGTCCAGAAACTCCATTTTAGTTTGGATGTACTTGTGTAGAGCCCCGCAGTATTTTATAACTATATGTCACTTAGATTCTTTGATACCCAGCTTGATGCGTAAGGTATGTAAGGTATTTGTGAACTATGACATTGTTTGGACTCTCTTTTGACTTACTGTGGTCCATATCATGTATTGGTCGTCATAGTTTCCAACAGGGTAGTATTGTTCCTTGATGGAATCCATAAACAAATCCCAAGTGGGTTCAACCTCAAACATTCCAGAATCCTCTGTGGAATTTTTCTCTTAGTAAGTTTCCCACCAATATTTTACATGGGGGGTAGCCTTGAGGAGCACAAATGTGATATTTTCTCTATTGGAAAAATTGTGGATAGAGAAATAAACTTCTAGAATATTTAACCACTTTTCCAAAGCATCCACATCTATCTGACCTTCAAACACAGGAATATCAAAATTAACTTGTACCTTGAAAGGGGTGGTGCTTCCAAAGTGACTTCTTGATGAAGACGTGCTTGTTGTTGTCGGCAATCGATTTGGGAAAAAATTTCCATCACTTCGTCCCTCTGTTGCGTGAGGGATTCCTCAAGAATATCCTACTAACTCGTCTCTCTTTTATTCCACCATGGGAGACCGCTTGGGCCGGTGAGAGTGGTTGTCCTTAAGAGAAACTAACTCGAGATCCAATTCTCTATATCCTGACCTCATTGGGGACATGCACTAAGAAATGACAAGGAACAACTTGCTCTGATACCACTAATCCAAATTATTTTGAGAAATAAATGAAGGTGGATATATAATAAGGAAATACACAAAGATATTGAAAGAAACATAGAGATACAATAATAAACAATTTCTATTAATGAAAGAAATGTATAGAGATTGTAAAATTACAGAGTGAATGAACTCACTAGAATGATGGAAGCTTATCTCTGAGAAGAGATGTGATGGCTATGCTCATTTGCAAGAAGATGATGTTTAAAATGAGGCTCCAAAGGCCTTTTAAACATAAAGAAAGTATAAAACCCTAACCCCATAAGATGAAACGCCAAAAGGTTTGCGGGCTCAGATGGGGATAATTGATACGTCAACTTCTTGAGGGCGTAACTTTTGCATACGATCTATGTTTCGGGCATTTGATACCTCGTCGGAAAGGTATGGTCGAGGAGTACAACTTTGACCTGGGACCAAAATTGTTATTTACCGCTATTATTTCCCCAAAAGTCCAAAAAAACATCATTTAGGGCCTCAAAATGGCCCTGGAAGTTTGGGACCCAAAAAATTGAAAAAAAAAAAGAAAAAAGAAAATAATAAATAAATAAATAAAATTTTGATAAAATAGAAAACCTATCTTTGAGCCAGTGGAATAGGTGGGTGGCCATCAATATCCATCTAGATCACAAGGTCCTCTAGGAGTAGCAATTCCATTGGAGTATTTTATATTTACAAATATTGTTACAACTAGAGTAATGGCAATGGCTAAGGAAGAAAATTAACATAATGCATAGAGAGTTGAGCTCATATCTCCCCAAGTCCAAAATACAAGAATGGAAAATGTAAGGAGAGAGGGATGGGTCATCAAAATACTCCAACAAATACCAGCCCTCAGATCTACCACCAACGAATTAGATCAAAACATGCTCACCCATCCTCCCATGCAACGTTAAATGTTCATAGCAATTGATAGTATGAAGGTAGACATGTGGTACTTATAAAACCAATAAAAATTTAAAAACTATTGAGGGTGGTATATGCCAATTATGACCAAAAATCAAAGTCCAAAAACCACTTTCCAATAGTTTGTAATCAACCCCAAGTTGAAACAATTCTTGGTGGGGTCAACAGTTGCTAGGATAGTCACACACTATAGAACATATGTCAAGTGTCACCATGACTCAAAAATAACCAATTGAAACTTAAGTTCATACTTATGTAATCAAAGGACCAAACCACAACCAACGAACATAACCAAAAGCCTAATCTAAATGCCAAGAATAGATGAAGAAACCAAATGCAATGTTGAATATACATACATAGTTCTTCTTCTAAGACCAAATCCAACTCACTACATATCACATTCTTACACCAGTATTTATTTACCAAAATCCATCCATAACAAAACAATGGGATATGCCTTGACCATATCACACATGTCCTATGAATTTCCAAATGCCAAACAATTGAGTATGTCCAAGGATTTTTTTTTGTATAAGAGTGCACACTACATAACAATGCCTTACATCAATGTTTATGAATATAAAACACATCAATAATATAATGCAATCAACACTCAGGGCATGGGATGTCCTAATGTGTTGATGTTTCCTCTCATGTTTTGTTTTTAAAACAAATTTATCATTATGTAAGTTCCAGTGAACCAAACTGTAACAATAAATACAATTGGAGCCATTTCATCAACCACTACAATTTAATCGTGTGTCTATGATCATGTTGTAGAATTGCATGATCATAGACACATAACGAAATAAACATAACCAACACCACTGCATATACTGACATGATCAATATAAAAATGCATTCATGAAGTGTCAAGAAGATCATTAAGTATAGGAAAGGAAAAAACCATGCAAGAAACCACATCAATGCCTTCACCTCATCAATCATAACAGAACCTTTTACCTAATGAGCAATTTGGGTGGCCCCCCTTTGAGTCTTAGTGAGAATATAAAGAGAAGAGGAATTAAAATTACAAGGGAAGAGATGAGGCCGGTTAAAATAAAACAATAGGGCTAGGTTCTTATAGTGGTAAAACTTGGTTTTGCAAAAACTTAAGATAGAATTCTCCATACTTTTGGATTCCAATATCATTGATCGAAAATTCAATCAACAATAGGGTCATTCTATTTGGAATATATAAATATATTAAGCATGTGACTAATAAGTCCCAATCCATGTGAATTAGTAGGTATGTGTAGTTAGAAAAACATTAAAAGGGTCCATTCTCCAATCCATTACAAACTCTTGCTCCAATAGTGCCTTTGTAGGACTTTATTATAACTTATAATTGTTCAAATCTATATCGACACATTCCAAATTAACAACGATGTTAATGAGATGTTTATTAAATTATTATTATAAGTTGACCATGATTTATTGTCATGTTAATTTGTAGGAATGTGTCACTAGAAAATCTTTAAATGTAAAGCTTTCAGTATTATCCAATCCATTATAGGATTTTACTATAGTAATACTTTAAGGGGGAACGCATGTAAGTTGTAATTGCTAAAATTTGTATCAATAGTTTTTAACAAAATTAACAATTAAATTAAAGATATGTTAGTTTGACCTCATTTCAATGTTATGTGAATTTGTACGCATGTATAAGTGGAAACAAAATAAAAGCACCAAGTTTAGTATGTAATTCATTACATAACCTCGTTGATCTAGAACCCTTGGGGGACTTTGACATAGGTTATAATAGCTCAAATCATATAAACATGTGCGCATAATAATTGACTTAATGTTATATTTATAATTAATGTTATGGTTTGACCTAGTTCAATTATCATGTGAATTTGCAGCGTGCAGGTGGAAGCACTTTTAATGCATTTACTCCCTTAGTCAATCCACTAAAGACTACTAGGAGTAAGCTAAGCTTGTAGCAAAATGTTCGTCTTTCCAATCACAACTCTGGTAAGAATCAAATAAATTTTTAGACATGATTAGGGTTCCACCTTGATCCAAATTCCATGCATAGTAGAACGATCACCCTAGGGTTTTTCCCAATTATGAATCGACCCAAGTCCTCAAAAAATTGATTAGAGGTTTAGGTCCGTTAGAATGTTGACTTCATGTACTATTAAAATCCAACAATGAGAGGGAATTTTGCTACATAGTTAGATTGATCAAAGCCTCATACTCCTCCCATTGAGAACCTCAATGCAAGTTACTATTATTTTTAGAAAATATTATAATTTAATCATTTCTTTCATTTAATTTCAACACATACAAAACAATTAACTATGCATCTCTTTTCTTTTATATCAAAATTAACTATAAATTTATTTTATTTTATACCAAAATTAACACTAATAATGGGGAATTGGGATTACTACGAATAATGAAGCATTTAAGCTCTAGCTTTATACAAAAGCATCCTACTCCTTAAATCTGAAAGCTGAAGGGGTAAGGGAAGCATATGTGGTGGGAGAGTCAATTATAGTTCTTGAAACAATTTTAAACAAATCTATGCCTAAACAACCTCTCCTAGCTAGCTTAGTGAAAAGAATACTTCTATAAGTGCAAAGAATACTTCTAAAGGTTTGGGTCATAAAACATAAAATGCTTAAAAGCCATCAAACATAGTGCTCAATTTACTTAAGTTCATAGACATGAAATTACAATGTAATTTGATTAAGAAATAGGTCATGTACTAGGAATGCAAATAATCTAGCCTAGTAAAGCCATCAAATAATAAATTACATAGAAATGATTTTAAAGTCCAAAAAATTATAAACAAAGAATTCTTAAAAGAAGATTCATGAGAGCTACAACCACTATCAAAGAACATTAATAACAAAAAATTGTAAAGGGGAATGAATCTTTGTATTAGATAAAAGTCGGTCTAAAGATGCTACAAATTTCCAGCAAATCTGGTACAAATTTCTAGCCAATAGTTATGGGGTCTTCTTTAGTGACTATACTGCTTTAAGCTTTGTTGCAGTATTTATTGGGCTTTGGGCTCATAAAACTGCTTAAATCTTTGTTGCAATATTCCTTGACAAATTGGCCCATGAGGAATACAATTTTAAAAAACATGATATGGTTTTGGCATTATCTATGGCATCCTTTGTGCTCCGTCCTGAGGCAGAGTTGCTTCTTCAGCCTCCATAGGTTCAATTTCTTGTTTACCATTCAGGTTAGCCAGATGATGCCTGACTGATGTGTGAAGTGAGGTCACTTTCAAAGGTTTTCCTCCCAGCACAAACATCTTTTAGCCATGGCCAAACCCTAGGGAATCAAGTTGAGGACACCAATCTCATAGAATATTGCAGGATATAAACTTTGTTGAATGGATTTGCAAGTAATGATTCATTTACCAAGTAATAAATAATAAAGATCAGATTCTAAAATGCGTGAATCAGATTCCCAAATTTGAATTATTCTTTCGTTCCCCAGAATTTAGGTTAAAAGCTCAATGAATTTTACTTGCACTAACCTTTATAGCTTGAACATAGGTGATCCTTGTGTGACATGGGGATGAGATTCTACACAGCGTCGCCTAGTCCCTGGGAAATGCTTTTTGTATAGAGCTTGTTTCCACCAAGCTGGATTTCCAGAGATCAAGTGCGAGGAGTTTGGCAATCTAGGGTCCACTTATGCAAAGGAAATTATCCTAATGAATTGCAAGTTGAGCCCAAATATTTCTAGAACCTGAAAAAGAAAAGCATGTTGGACTATGTCAAATGCAAATTAGCCATATCTAGTTTAACAACCATACATTTCCCATTGGAGTGGACACTTGTATGAATGGATTCCTGGACCAACAAAATATTATCCAGAATTTGTCGATCCTGCATGAAATCGCCTTGGTTAGGAGAGATAATATTAAGGAGATTTTTTTTTAAACGGGAGGCCATAATTTTTGTGAAGATTTTGTAGGATGATTTGCATAAAGAGATTGGCATAAATATATTGAAAGAGGTTGGATTGGCTTCTTTGATGATCTGAAAATAGAAGGCTGACTTGTTATGCTATGCAAGCACCCTCTACCTGATTAAAATAAACCTTAACAAGACCTTGCTTCATGTGTTAAAATTTGCAAGTTGGTTTATGTGTTAAGTTCTTGGTTCTTCTTTGCAAAGTTCATGTGTGAGGAATGTTCTTTTAAATGCTTAAATATGTGTTATAAACAAATACACAACAATATAAAGTGCATCAAATAACACAACAAACTCACAACAATACCAAGATGATAAAGGAGTTCACCCCTCTCTGGGCTACATCTCCTTGAGCCTCCTTCAATGGACTTGGCTCTTTGGGATTAGTTTGTCAAATGCTCTTTACAAGCTGCTGCTCAACTCCAATGGATTTACAGACTGTACCATTGTATTCAGAATACATAAAAACCCCAAGTTTGACTGTAAAAACTCTGAAAATGGACAATGGCTCATCCAACAATGACCTCTTCTACAGGTGACCTCCAAGCTTCCCTGAACTTGAATGAGGCAAAAATACCTGTAAAAGTCCTCCAATGGATCTGAAACCTATCCCAAAATGTTCAGAGCATAATAATCAGTCAGAAATGACTATTCAGTCTCATAAAATGGACATGTGCTCATCTGAGCAATGCCTCAAACAATGAGGGCTTTAAGGCTCCTGAAGCTTCCCCAAACTTCAAATGTGAAAAACCTACAAATGGGCTCTTCAAATGCTTTTGAAAATGGTTCCAATGGACTCAGAACGTCCAAAAACCCCTAGCTGGGCTTTTACAGATCCTCATTTGGCCAAAAATTGAAGAAGTTATGCATTCTGCCATTTTTCTCCTTCAAGCCTGCTGTAACCTGTTCGCCATTTCGCACCTATGGAAAGTGAACCTCGCTCCTGAGCGTTTTCGTGTGCATAAACCCAGCACACGTGCGTCCCGCAAAACGCGCCAAAATGTAGAACGGTTAACGGGAACAAAGGCCCTCCAAGTCGGAGGTGTTGGGCGCATGGGGCCATGTGGCCCTCTTCCCGCGCATAAAAGGGGCTAAGTGCCACCGTTCCACGTCCCTGTGACAAGTGGCGGTTGTAATTGCATAACCGTTTAACACAACACTATAACCCAAATTAAAAGCCCCGCGCGCATTTCTTTGCAAAGGTGGTCACATGGAAATACCATATAACTGGGGTTATATTTAATACAACAAACCGTGCGCATTTGAAAATATAATTGGTCATATTTTATTCCAATACACCCGTGGGTTGTTCTACCCAATTCGCGCCCAACCGTTTGTAAGAGTTTTGGTCACATGCATATGTAAACAAACTGTGGATTGAAACCACTACACCGCGCGCCAACCCATTGAACAATGGTCATATGAAATTTTAATACAATCGTGGGTTCCAATTACTATTCCTCCTGCGCAATGGTATCAACATACGGTCATATATGGTGCATAAAACCTCGGGCCGGGGCTAAGCCCTGGCCCGACCCCCAGACCAACTAGAATTTTGATAAACCAAACCAATAACAAACAGCCAATAACCGGGCGCCACGTGGCAGCCATTGATTGGGCCACGTGGCGCCTTTTTATTCGCCCAATGATGCCACGTGTCGATACTTAATTCGCCCAGCTATCACCATTAAATGCTTGCCACATGTCAATCGTACGGTGCCACGTCAGCAGTACGACTTATGCCCAGTCAGCAGGTACGGACTGTACGGCCTGCCCAGTCAGCGTCCTCTTTTTTTCCCTGTTTGGCTCGGTGAACAGATCGCGATAACTTCTCCATACGGACTCCGTTTGCGAAAGTAAATATATCGCCGGAATCAGGAGAACGAGACGGACACAATGGCACCGTTTTCGTCGCATTTCAAGTACTTTGAAAATTGAGCAAATTTTAGACCCCTGGTCCAGATTCTGATCATTTGAGGACTAGAGCGAGGAACGTAGAGTTGGTATTCCACCCAAGCTGAAAGGATCTCTGTGAGTAAAGAAACATGTGCTTCAAATAATGTTTTATCAGATCCAAGAACTACCTGTAGAAAGAGATGGAGAAGCCAGCCAAGCCTGGGGCCTTATCGGATCCCAAGCTCCATATGGTAGCATAAATTTCAGATTCAAAAATGGGAAAAAAAGAGCCTAATTTTCTTCTCTGGATACAAAAGGAGGAATATTTTCTAGAATAATAGCCATATTGGAAGGACCAACCTCATTCTTTTATGTAAGGAGATCAGAGAAAATATTTTTAGAAACCATTTTTATATCAGAGAAGTCAGTTAACTGGGTGCCATCTTCTAGCTGAATACTAGCCTTGGTTTGGTTATGGAAGAACTTTGTGTTTATGTCCCCAACTTGAAGCCATAAGCTTCAGGATTTTTAGCACCAATGTTCCTCTTCCTTTCTAACAACATGATGGTATTGAACTTACAGTTCCATCTCCTCTTGTTGCAAATCAGTATCATGTTTTCAGTTTCCATTCCTTTTTGGAAAACATCCAACTTCAATTTGAGTTCTTCTTTTTTCCTTTTGGGGGGATTAAAAAACAATTTGCCCAATTCTTAAGGACAACCTTGACCATAATAAGCTTTTGTTCCCAGATATAAACATGGGTAACAGGGACCCATGTTTTCCAACCACTTTCCACCAAATTTAAAACTTCAAGATAGTTAAGCTAGATGGGGTTAAAACAAAATGGATGGGTCCAAATTTAGGGATGGGGTTGATGAGTAGGGAGATTGGCTTGTGGTAAGAAGTGAGAGAAGGCATAATGTAAGATTTGATGGATTTTTCTTGTAGAAAGCTATTGTGCACCAGAAACCGATCCAATCTAGTTGCAATGTGGCTTGGTCCCAATCGCATATTGGACCAGGGGAATCTACCTCTTTGTGGATTGACATCTAGAACATCCCATTCTTGTATTATTTCGTCCATTTTCAGCCGGAAAGGATCCCTGCCAAAAATCCCCCCTTGTTTTTATGCACTTTTCCTGACTACATTGAAATCTCCGGCAAGAATGTAATCCATAGAGTACTCTGTTCCTGCAAGATTATTCAAGGATCTCCAACAAGCATATTTATCTGGAGATCTATTTAACATATATACATTGATAATGATAAAAAAATTATTGGACTGAATTGACTTGAATTTTGTTAACATCCAATGTTGAGTTATGTAACTAGAAATTAGAATTACCTCATCTTTTTTCCATATTGTACACTACCCACCTAAAGCACCTCTTAAGTCGATGGCAATGGATGCATTGGAGTTCCAATGTTTGTCCCCTATATTTAAAGTCTCAGATGCACTCAATTTGGTCTCTTGGATGAGGAGATTTGGGGCTTTTATCTTCTTAGAATATAGTTGACGGCATTAACTTTGAGATCGTTGCCCAACCCCCTACAGTTGTAAGAGACCAACTTCATCATTTAGAAGGATTTGATTGGATACCACATCTATTACCAATATTTCCTCCAGGATTCTTCATATATTTAGAGCCACCTATAATTCTAGGAACAGTTTTCTGAGCAACAAGCAATATGTATTTATTTGCTTTCTCCTCACGAACCGTTTTGGATGGTTTCCAACCAAATTATCTTGGTACAATTTATTCAGATGCTCAATATTCCATTTCTTCATCCCCTACGCTTTCACTCTCAAATGTGTATCTAGATTCTAAAAAAGTGTTCTTTGCATCTTTGAAAGTCTCATTTTCATTCATACCAGCGATAGAAACTCCAGTGATAGCTGGCACTTCAAAGAGAATATGCTTCTCTTCTTGGGATTTGATGAGACCAATAGAAAAAGAGGGGCTCGAAATTGGAAGAGTTGAAGGTTCACATGGGCTTCCATAGATTCCAAGGTGGCCCCCACTGCAGGTTCCATGCATTCCTCATCCATAGATAATGCCTCGTAATTGTTCTTTGACACAAAGCCTTCATCTTGGTTGGCCTCAATGATCATGTGATTTGGTGATAGAAGGGATGGATTTATGTTACTCAGTCCAGAGGAGGAGGAAGGGTTCAAATTTGTAGGGGGGGGGGGGCGAAGAATAGGGGTTTTTATTTCCTTTCCCACTACTAGAGTCTAGATCTTTTTCATGTGAACCAAATTTCCACGTGACCTCTTGCCACTACCCTTCCTTATTCGTCCCCGATGGGTTTTGGGTTTCTGGTTTCTTACAATTCTTGGAAAATTAGCCATATTCATGGCAAGCCTTGCATTTAAATGGGAATTGTTCATAATCAAGTTGTTGAACATGTTACCAGTTGTCCAGTGCAATGAGCACAGATTCAACGATTTGCTTCTCTAGATCTACTTCCACACAGATTCGGGCACAAGAGAAAATGTTATCTTTGGGTTCCACTCGATCAATATATTTCCCTATCAAGTTCCCAATACTTCGCAGAGCTTCATCGCTCCAACAATGGAGTGGGAGGTGGGGCAACCTGACCCAAACCAAAACTGCAGAGGGGACGTCATTTTCTGGGCTAAAATCATGGGTCCATTTATTGAGATACATGCCCCATGTACCTAAAAAGTAAGGACCGCTTCAAAAGATCAATTCACGATCTTCTTTAAGCTCGAATAGAAAATAAATAAAAAACCTCGGCCACAGAAGAAATGATTCAAATAGCCTTTGATGAGAGGGTTCCAATTTTTTTCCAACCATGAGGCCATAGTTTTTTGTGAAGGCCAGACCACTGTGAACTGGCCGATCGGACCCCGATCTACAAAAGCAAGATATTTCTTCATTGATGTTAATGGAGGAATTATTACCTCTGGGATTTCATCAATATTTTTATGAATTTTGTCGGTTGGGATTTCACCTTCTTGATTGAAGTTACCATCATGTCCTGGAAAGCCCGAGCTTCAACATCCGGAGGGGAATGTTTCCCCCCACCCCCCACCATCGATGTCCATGCAACCAATCAAAACGAGGGTTTCAAAAAAAAACAAAGCACTCTCCTCTTTCTCTACCATTGTTAATAAATATTATATAATAATGAAATCCAAGATTAAAAAATAAACTATTTTTATCCTTTTGTAATATGTTTANTTAATAAGTGGAAAAACTTGTCAATGGGGTATATCCTAGACAGATTGTGAGAAGTTATAGTTATCCCCTCCACCGCCCAAGTTTAATTTTTGCTACTGAGATGTTGATCTCCTATTGAGCATATCGTTGATCTCTTATTGAGCATAGGGAAGTGCCCAACAAATTTCCCTAAGAAAAATATTTCACAAAAAATAAATCGGACATGCTCAACTTTTTCAAATTTCCCCAAGAAAAATATTTCACAAAAAATAAATTGGACATGCTCAACTTTTTCGATGTGTTTATTCTTTTAGGAAAGACAAAATTCCATCCTAATTTGCTCATTTTTTGAAATTCCAATAATTTAGATCATTTTAAAATAAACCAAAATTCCTAAAAACAAAATTCCATAATCAAAATTCCTAACAATAAGATGGATACTATAACTTTGTCAATTAGATTTTGCTCGGGTGGTTGGGAGAAATGATTGTTATCTTCCCCACCCAGATTTAATTCTCGCAAGTGGCATGTTGAGCTCATAACGAATATATTGTTGTAATGGCTTTGAGCCTTATTATTGATCAACCTTATACCTTAAATATTCTAGGGTTTACCTTAAATACCATCTTTTAAATAAGGATAATTACTCAAAATTTATATTCTAGGAAAACGAAAAAAATAGAACTATAAGTTATAACAAAAATTTCACCAACTTAAAAATAAATAAATTCACCCCTTATTAAATTACTTACAAATCATGAAAACAATTCATTACTTTAAGTAAAATATTCACTATCTTTCAAATTTTCATAGTAGTGCGGGTGCATATCTCAAAAATAAATTTTCTTTGCACCTTAGATTAAGGTCTCCTAAAGTTCTATCAACTCAGGAATTTAAATATTTAAAAATAATATCTCATAGATATGACGCACTTTCAAATATGCTTTAGAGGGTTTATATCAACATTTGAAGGCCAGAGGAAGGTGACATGTATGCGTCAATCACATGATTGTTATATTATATTAAGTGTTGTCATTCTTCGAATTTAATATTTTTATATTAAGTGTTTTCATTGTTCGAGTTTAATATTTTTATATTAAGTGTTGTTTGGGTGTTTTGCTTATATTTTAAGAATTTTTTTATCAAGTTAAAATTTTAATCATCTTTTTTTTTTAATATTATTTTTTTTAGCTTGGAAAATTTTAGGGGTTTAATTTTTTTTTTTTTATGGATTAATTTTTATGTTTTTTTAAAAAAATGATTTGTCAATTTTTATTTTTCCTAAAAATGATTCACCTAAATTTTATATGTTAGCACTTAATTTGTAGTGATAAAATTTTCGCTATCAGTATGCCTCATAAAATTTTGGTTTTCCAGAAGTTAAGTGTAGATTCAAAGGGTTTTGTCTTTGATGAGGTATTAAACATCCGGTAGCGGATTTATCAAAAATTCAAAAGGACTCACTACAAGAAGTTTAAAGTTTCGGTAGCTAAACCCTCATGCTATGCAAAATGTGTTGTGGGAAATGCTTGGTTTCAATAATGTTTACTAAAGGCTCGGGGTTTGAAATTCACCTTATGTAGAGGTATTGTTATTTTTATCAAAAATATTGGGTTGTAAGCCCAATCTCCAATTTGCATCAAGCCACATGCCACCAAATTCAAAAAACAAGCTACTAAACTTCCAACCAAGAGCCAAGGCATCAAGAAAGCATGCACACATGGAGAGCCAAGGAGAGAGGCCTACATAAGTTGTGCTCAACGCATCGATCTATTGGAGGTACGCTTGTCTTTATCAATCATAATAGTTGATTACATTGTGTGCATATGGGATTATTCCCATTACAAAATAAAAGGGACCTTGCTTTAGCGCCAACATGCATTGAACGTCGTCAAGAGACATAGTAGCACTCAGGTGTCTAACAAGCATTGAAATATCATCTAAGCACCAACACAAGAATCTCATGAGATCGTCCAAGTGTGAGCTAGATACCAAGCACCGAGACCTAATGCCAAGTGCTCCATCTAAGCGCCAAAGTGAAATGGTTTCAACGTCGTTTTGGTTTCATTTCAAGAGTTGTTTTGTTTCTTGGATGTCTCATGGTCTTGTGGCCACACCGTTGCACAACGGGTTGCATTGTTTAATAGCATAAAACCCATGTTTGCAAATAAGTCTGTCATCATTGTGTGTAATAAGATTGGTTTGCAGTCAAAAGTTATTTCATATTTGGATACAAAGTTTAAGCATTCAAAGGCAGTTTGATATTAGATAAGACAGGTGGAAAAGTAGGTGGTTAATTTTGGTCAACAAAGGATTCCTCGATTCTTGGATAAATGAATAACTAACACATTAAGGTGTCGACTAGCCTGATCAACTTATCCATAGTTAACTTCATATCCTAGATCTCGAGGCATTAGCTGAGGCATTCATCTATCATGTGGCAAAATTTCAAGAAAGCATCTCTAACATTTCCAAATTTCGGGTAGCGACCTCCATACACGAAAATTCAAATGTACTATCAGAAGTTCTATATGTGATAGTTTTGTATGTGATTGTTTTAGAGGTCAACTTCCAGCGTGATTTCTGACCAAATGAAGAGGAATTTCAAAAATATAAAACATGGGTTTTTTCCAACATGGGCCCAATTAGGTGTTCATTTGTAGTTTCCTGAAATAAGGAACAATTTATGATATGTGAGTGGATATTTGAAGAGTATTTTTCCAAATTTCACTTTCCTAGAACAACTCCCAGTCAGAGCATCCACTTCATCATTTCGACTTGGGGATAAAATCTCTCCTCCTCCTTGATCATTTGAGAGAGCACATAAAGGATATGTGAGTTGGTTTTAGATCCACCTATTAAGGGATCACGAGTTGGTTGTACATCCACATTTCTAGAGGCAATTATCCAACATTTGAAAACTATATAGATGACATTTGAAGATAACAAGGGGATCTTCCTTTGGAAGGAAGCAGGTGGTTTAGTTCTAGGATTTGGAAATTGGTTGTAAAGATGTATTTTTTGTATGTAGAACTACAAACTTATTGCATATGTCACATTATTGAAGAATTCCTGGGAGTTCAATCTCAGATTGTGTCTCTTTATGTTCACACCCTCTTTTCTTCTTATTTGAATGAGATGATTATCAATGTAGCATACATTAATGGTCTATGATTTATAGATTCTTGAATAATTAAGCCTTGTTGTGATTGCCTATATTTCATAAGTTTCATTTAAGTATTTATGTTCATAATTGGAAAACATTTTTTTTAATTGAATATTCAACCCTATGAATGTATTAGCTTGTGAGATTAATATATTTATATATGCGCTTCTCCTTTCTTCCCTCTATCACTTATTTGATCCAAAGTGTCTGAATATTGATTTCATTCACCTTCAATCCATGAGATGTAATAGATGAGTCTGAGAGTTGTCTTTGATTTTGATATCCCAATCCCAGTTAACCTGATCCACCAACCAACCTACAAAGCATTATCAATTTCTATTCAAGATGTGTTAGGCATTCTCTTTTGCAGCTAAGAGAAATCTCTAGCACTATAGAATAAAATTATTTTGCCCTAAAAAAACCCAAATTTTATAGAAACTATACAGAATTCTTAGAAATTGAATATTTTTACAAAAAAAATGGCCAAACATTGTATAGTTTGCATATTAAAGACTAGTAAGATTCGTTAAGGTTTCTACATTTTGAGATAAATTTTCATCCTTAAAATTATCCTTGAGATCATCTAATATTGTCTCTTCATATATAATATGAGTTAGATAATGGACTCATTTTTAAGAGAATTTGTGGTGACTAATTTTTTCATATCTTAACCTTTTTATAATAAATTGTAGGTGGTTTTCATGTTTTTCGTCTCACTTGGAATATGTCAAAATATTAATCAGAATTTCAAGTACCAATTAATCTTAATATTTATTAAATATGCTATTTATTAGGTATTTAAAGGTAGTCGGTGTATTAGTTAATTTGAATAATGACATTACGATTTTATAATTACCATAATACATTTTGTCAAATATCTTCTTAAATATATCTTTATGTTTAATCCAAACCTAATAATATTTAGGGTTCAAATAAAATTCATAGAGGACTTTCACTCGAACTCTCATACGATCAAATATGTTATAAATCCCAAAATATGTTATAAGCAGGCCTCGCGAGTATAGGCAGACGCAGGCTCAGTGTAAGCTTCCCGAAAATCGGCCCCAAGCAGTCGCCTCGGCCCCGAAACGCCGCCTCAGGGCAACCGCCGCCAACCACTGAAACACGCGCGCCCAAAACTGATGGCGGCCCCAAGCAGTCGCCTCGGCCCCGAAACGCAGCCTCAGGGCAACCGTCGCCAACCACTGAAACACGCGCGACCAAAACTGATGCAGTGATACGCGGCTTGCCACATCACAGAGTCCATAGGGAGCGAATCCTCCGCTGCCATCCGCTGAACCTCAAAACTCCCTTCTCCCACCACGTCGCCTAAGCCTCCCATCCTGGTAATGTCTCACGCCCGCACCCGCCCTTCTCCATGGAAGCCAGGGATATGGCAAGGTTAGTCGCAGAGCTCGCAAAGCCGAAACCCTAGCTCGACTCTGTTTTCTGCACTGACTTATCAAGTGAGTTTCATGACTTGTATATTGCTACTCCTTTATGCACAAACTTGTATATTCTTCTTATCAAATACAGTAATCCATTAATAAAGCAATAAACTTTTAATTGTTAATATTTGATATCTACGACATACCTCAGAAGTCCTTGGAACTTTCTTTTATATTCACATATAAACATTATTGACATTGATGCTTACTTGAGGTTATGAAATTCATTTACCTTTTTTCATAATAATGAATAAAAATGTATCTTTGTATAAAATATTTTTATATTAATTGCATAAAACTACAACATATAGTGGTATGTTGTGTCTATATATATCGATATAGGAGTGATTGTTGAAGTCGATGGAAGTGAATATGCAGGCCACACACATATTCTTGGAGGAGCTCATCAAGATAATCTATGTTTTGGAGCCATCCAAAACTATAATTCATTTAACAAAACACTATGATTAAATTCATTAATAGAAATCTTAAGTATTATACTTAGAGAAAAATAATGATGGGTGAAGGCATTACCAATTTTAATGGAGGTAATATGAAGTTTGGAAGTTGTGACTCCCTTACTTAGCCCACTGACTAGTACCACTCCGTCAAACACCAACATGTACTTCATCCTTCCTAATTCGAATTCTATGAACTAATGGCTTTTGCACTCAACAATTCTTCTTCTTCTCTCTCAAGTGCTCTAGTTGACAATGTAAGCAAAGAAAGAAAGAGTTATCAATTAGAGAAAGGAGCTTGTGCCTTTACTCTAGAATTTTCAAAAGTGTATTTCAAATTGTTGTGCTTGAGAGATTTTAGGGATACTATCCAGTAGGAGGGTTATCACCTTGCCACCTATGCATTACTTCACGATAAGTTAACACGTTAAAGGAATCAAGTAGATTCAATGATAACCTCCAAATTAAAAACCAACCACCAAACTTAAGGGAGAAGATTTGTGGAAGTTTTTGAACATAGGGACAAAAGTGGAAAATCGCACAAGCTAGGAAAATGGTAGCAAACATGAATTGATTTAGTTGGACACCATTGCTTGCATTTCACATAAAAACCTGCAATTATTAGTGACTGGAGAACATCATTGTTGTTAGATAAATTGAAATTACCTTAGCTAGTTAGAATTGTGAAATTAGAAAAACCTGCAATTATTAATGACTGGAGAACATCATTATTGTTAGATAAATTGAAATTACCTTAGCTAGTTAGAATTATGAAATGTAACACATGCCTTATTATATAGGTATGATGTAACAAAACATGACTTTTTATTTTGCCAAAAATACATAAACAAATGATATAAAGTTGTCACTTTGTGACTTCTCTATAAATATATGTGGTTGTGGCTCTTGGATAAATATACCACATTAGAGCATAGAAAATGTTGTAACCCATTACCGATTGTTATTATTATTATGATTAAGAAAGTGAAATACCAAATAGCTAGCATGAGGAAGCAGTCTATATGTCTGGTAAGTACCTGATTTGCATTTTTGGTTTACTAGAATATAAAGCATGTTGCCTATCCATTAGGACGCTTGAGGAAAGTTATTATTAGTCCCTGTCGTTGGCATACAGGGACTATAGCGATCGATAATTTGTTGACTTCGTATTAGTTTGTCCTTTCACCACAAATATTTCCATATAATCTATTGTTGGAACCAGGGAACTGAAAAGATGGATTTTTATATAATAAAAAGTACCATATTTGTCATGATCTAATTGGACAAGGGATTGGAGGTCTTATTGCCAGCTTCACTATTCCCAATGTTATATATGTTGGCATATCCAAATTATTTGATCGTAAATGGTCTTTTTGAATCATATATTTTCTTATGCATTGGTCGAAGGTGTATTAATGCTAGCATTAGTTCAAATGTTTGGTTTAGCATTTTCTGCTAACTAAATTTATGGCAATGTTTGATATGCTAGCATATCCAAAGTTTGGCCTTCGAATACATTCTCCATTGTTGGAACTATTGTTACATAAATTATAATAATTTTTTTGGGGATACATCAAGGAGCTGCCACATTGCATTCTTTTCTTAAATGTTTACAAAGAATTTCTAACAGACTTTTTACCTAACAAGATTGGCAACGTTGAATGTTTACTTAGCAGTCTTGTTACAATACATTTTCTTCCGTTTTTATTTATTTATATGCTTCAACGACATTGTTGGTTTAGTGGTCCATGCTTGTTTTTTGCATCTCCACTGATTTCTTATTTGGTTGTTGTTGTTGTTATTGTTTGCCTGTTGGTGTTGTTGCAGTTTTCACGTTTGGGCTTGTGCAACCGCGATTGGAACTGCGTCATTCCTGGTGGACTAGTTGTTGCTTGCTTCTTTGTATGTTGTGTGTTGCTTATTGTTGTTTGATTCGAGTTTGCAGGGTTTGGGTCCTGTGGCTGCAGTTGGGCCTTTTGGTGCTTCTTAACTAGGTTGTTATTTGCTGCTTGTTCTTGTTTGCCTAGGGTTTGCAATGTTGGGATGTTGCATCTGCAGTTGGATCTGTTCTTACATTCTTTTGCAATGGACTCTCCATACAATACTATTAAGATAAAATAGCATAGAAACAAATTTGCAGTCAATGTAAATTGCAACTCTTACGCGTTGAACCAGAGTTTGTCGGCCTCAAATTATATTTCATTCCTGGCAATGTTTTTTCCATGGTTTATGTTCTACTATGGTTTCATAGTTATGAGAGTAAGTTTTGTTGTGAGAGCAATATAGTTGTTCTTTCCCTTTTTTCCCTCTTGTAAACTATGTTTTTGGTTCTATAGTTTCTCGTGTTTTTGTGGTCGTTCCGACCGGCAACCGTTTAGTTGCATAATTAGCCAGTTTTGTGGACGCGGCTTCGTAGATAGGTGCTATCGAACTATGGCAACTCGTTTTCGGTGTATACATCTTGCACCCAGAACTTTCGTGCTCTGCAATTCAACCCCACACTTCTCGAACTCACAACCGTGACTCTGCCTGCGATGAGTTTGTCTATCGTACCTACCTTTCCATACTTAGTCCAGTTTTCAAAGTTTGGCGGGTTGACGCCTTTCCAGGTTCAGAAAATTTAAAATCATTTGTCGCTCCCCTCCATCCTAGCTACCTTCTACCATTCCCAATAGACATTAATTATGCTTTGAGAAGTCATAACCGACCAGACATGTTCGAAAATATTGGCTTTAATAAGCGGAAAGCTCAAGGACATATCCCATTAAAATGAATAGACAGGCGAATATTATGGGATCTAGTAATTTCTTTTGCCTGCATTTTGAATTTGCAAAAAAAAAAAAATCCTCTTTTAGTTTTCTTAAAGGCTTCAGCATAGTCCACGAACGTGTCACCAACAGAGGCCTTGATGTCATGTCCCTCTTTAATATTGTGCATATCTTAGATGTCAGATTTGAGAATCTGCCCGGATATGGGAATGTTGATACGTGCTATTAGTCACTATTCAGGGTACATATTCGAAAAGATTGGCATTAATAAGCGAAAATATCGAGAACATATGTCATTAAAACGAATTAAAACAAAATCTATGGAAGATCGTCCAGTGTTGCTTTTAAATACTTATTGGCATTTCTCTATATTATCAAAGAGTTGCTCTTTACGGTGCCTTCGTTATAATGTTCCTGGTCATGGACATGTAAGACAAGTTAGAGATGTGATTAAGGCCCAAATGAAAGAAGAGAGACTAGTTTTATGTGACGTGAAGAACAAGTATCTTCTGGTAGGTGTTCTCCCTATATTTGATGCTTTAGTTGGTTGAAAAGCTTGTCTTGGATTTGTTTGTTGAACTTCTTTGTTTTTTTGTTGGGATTTGTAATGGATTTTTAGATCACGTGCAAAATACTTCTTCGTTGAAGTATATAGTTTCTTCGAACAACACAAATTTGGCAAGTGTATCGATTTCTGCATATCCCAGAAGAATTTCTCTTCCTTGGGGGCGTTGCACTTACCGTGGGTTGCAAAAATGGTCTCTAATGTTCGTAAACGATGCGAAATATGGCTTCATTTGAGAATGTAACCAAAGGCGGGTAACATAAACTGTATGGGTGGATAAAACGACATATTATCACTACAAAAGTTTTTATTTCAAAGTTTGTTGAGGTACTTCTGGATCCAGTAGCCGGTTTGAGAGATAGCCATGTTCTTTGTCAAGGTTTGTTCGGTTTCCTCTAGATGTAGTTGCAGTATCCATAGATTTGGCGTCGCCTTAGAACATTCCAAACCTTTATGTGGGCTGCCATATCTTCCACCGCTATAACGAAAGATATATTCTTATGCGATTTGCAACATTTGATACACTTTCTAGCCCTGTGTTGCCCAAAGAAGTCATGTGCCTCAACAGAATAACATTTTGCAGTTGGCTTGGACGTTCCTTCCAATTTACTATAATAAAACAAAGAAGCTCAACATACAAATCTTCAGGCATGCTTTTCAACCAAACAGATGATCGAGTACAAGGAGAATAGCAGTGACAACATACTTGTTTTTTTCCCGTCTCGTAGCTAATGTCACATAAAACGACTTCCTTGACTTTGAATTTGGCTTGAATCGCATTTTGTAAGTTGTCTTGGATGTCAATGGTAAGGAACATTGCAAGGAAAGCACCTTAAACCCCAAGTTTTCGACGACAGAGGGAAATTAATACTTGGTAAAGAATGGAATGTTGAATAACCAGCGATTGCAAGCAGGTCATATCTGGAAGAGACAAGCTATTCAAAAAACTGGAATAGATCTAGTTCGTAGTACCAATTAAGTCGAAGACCCGTAATTTATATTCAACTCATTTTTTGCGAATAAAGGATTTGATCGTCAAGAAAATTATGAACAAGCTTCATCAATGTACATATTGTTTTTGGGTCGACGACAGGCCAAATCGCAATCATTGTGGAAAATAATCTTACCTGTATTTTGTAACCCATATTATTTTAATATATAATAATTGTGGTTTATTTTTTTGATCGTGTTTTCCAATCTCTGGTATTGCTTTTCATTTTATTTTGTGCCTTTTTTCCCTGTGTGTCGTTAAACATGGACGACAAGCCTTTCTTTTTGTTGCCCAGTGCTTCAATTTAAATAAAGGCTACTATGTTCGTTGCTTGCATTTTACATTGAAGAATAATTTGTCATAGGCCATACTTATGTGGTGGTGGCCCTATACTTAAAGAAAGAAATTGGAGGACCTATCCTGCTTTCATTCTTCGGGTCTCGTAAATAGAATGAATTAATGACTTACAACAAGGCAACTCAAGTATTGACGCAATGTTCCTGTTCAATATCTTGCATATATTGCAGCTTCTTATATTTGATAATATTCATGCATATATAGTAATATGAGTACTATTGGAGTAAATATAAAAACTTCCTCTTGGGCAAAAGTTAGGCAATTATCTGGCCACCGTGTCCCGGGTTTGTGGTATTGAAAAAACTATGTTCTGTGTTCTGTCATATATATCTTGCAGGCAAAGAGCTTCTGTGATCTACAAGTTATGCTTTAACTAGTCATAACTCACCAGGGGTTGGAAAATCTTGGCATTAATAAAGGAACGGCTGAAGCTGCCTTGCTTAGTTAAATCACACCAAATTTTGATTACATTTAATTTAATTTATATATTAATGTTTATGGAGAGTCGGTGTTTTCTCATGTTGTTGCAAGGAATACAAGATGAATAGATGATAACAAATTTATCGCGTTGAAACCACAATGCAAATTCATGTTTCTTGTTGCATTATATACATCTTGCAGTCAAAACTTTCGTGGTTTCAACGAAATTTGCGAACCAAAGAGCATCCTGGAAATTGGGAAATCATTTGCATTTGAAACAGAAACAATCCATTAATATATATTAGTATGAATACTATTCAAATAAATATCAAAACTTTTTCCATTAATACATATTAGTATGAATACTATTGAAATAGATATCAAACCTTTCTCTTCGCCAATACTTAGCTAATTATCTGGCCACCGGGCCCCAACTTGGCGGTATCCAGCACCTATGTCCCTTGTTCTGTCATAGACATGTTGCAGCCAAAGAAGTTTAGTGATCTGCAATTTATGCTTTTACTAGTGAGAACCCACCAGGGATTCGAAAACATTGTCATTAATAAACATTGTCACACGTCTTCTGGAGAGACCTTGTCTTCTTCCCATGTATTATCCCTTTCTAATTATATACTTAGTCGCCTTTCTATGATTGTGGGTTCCAACGTTGGCGTGTTGACATATCTTTATCTCCATCTATATGCTCACATGACGAATCCGACTAATAGTTGTTCCTTTTCATATTTAGTCAATTTTATGCTCGTGGTTGTCGGGTTGGCGCTTTCAAACTATGTTGCCTTGTTCTGTGAGATACATTTTCCACTAAAAATTTATGTGATCTACAATTCCACCGCAGACTCCTTCGTCCTTTTTCCCTTTTTTTCTTCTCGTGTATTATGAGACTATAAAGTATGGACATGAGATTTTATAGAGCATGGTCGGCTTTCGCATTCCATACGTAGCCACTTTTTGGATCGCGGGTTCTCAGGTGGGCAGGCTCAAAATTGGGCCTCCATTGTTATGTGCCCTACAAATAGCACCCAGAATTCCACAATATAAAAATTGACAAGCGGACCTGCGGGCTGGCTGACTCAACATTTCATTTCTATTGTTTTGTGTCCTCCAAATAGCGGTCGCAGTTTCGCGATATACAAATTGACAGACGGACTCCAGGGTCGGCAGGGTCAAGATTGCCATTATTTACGGATGGCAATCCCTGTCAACTATCTAACAGTATCTAGAAACATTATTCTCAATACTAAATTAGCTCTTACTAGTGACAATTGGACACACTGGTACGAAACAGTTGGCATCACAGGCTCCGCAATATACAAATTGACTGTCGGATTCCAACATCGTCTGCTCTTCCGTGTCACAGATTATGCTTTGAAATGTTTTGAGCGATACAATTTGAATGTTGGGGCCACGCGTCTTCTGGAGAGACCTTGTCTTCTTCCAGTGTATTATCCCTTTCTAGTTATATACTTAGTCGCCTTTCTATGATCGCGGTTTCCAATGTTGGCGTGTTGACATATCTTTATCTCCATCTATATCCTCACATGATGAATCCGACTGACTATTGTTCCTTTTCATATTTAGTCAATTATATGCCCACGATTGTCGGGTTGGCGCTTTCGAACTATGCTGCTTCTTGTTCTATGAGATATATTTTCCACTCAAAATTTTCGTAATCTACAATTCCACCGCGGACTCCTTCGTCCTTTTTCCCTTTTTTTCTTCCCATGTATTATGGGACTATAAAGTATGGACATGAGATTTTATAGAGCATGTACAGATTTTGCATTCCATACCTAGCCACTTTTTGGGTTGTGTGTTCTCGAGTGGGCGGACTCAAAATTGAGCCTCCATTGTTCTGTGCCCTACAAATAGCACCCAGAATTCCGTGATATACAAATTGACAAGCGGACCTACGGGCTGGCTGGCTCAACATTGAACTTCTATTTTTTTGTGTCCTCCAAACAGCGCTCGCAGTTCCACGATATACAAATTGACAGATAGACTCTAGGGTTGGCGGGGTCGAGATTGCCATTGTTTACGGATAGTAATCCCTATCAACTATCTAACAGTATCTGAAAACATTATTTCCAATACTAAATTAGCTCTTACTAGTGACAACTGGACACACTGGTATGAAACAATTGGCATCACATCCTCCGCAATATACAAATTGACTATCGGATTCCGACATTGTTCACTCTTCTGTGTTACAGATTATACATTCAAATGTTCCGAGTGATACAATTTGAACGTCGGGGCCTCGCATCTTCTAGAGAGACCTTGTCAGCCTGTTTTGGATCCTCCTGTTGTCGGGTTCATGAAATGTCCAATTCTTGGAAACTGTTTCGGGTTGCTGCTTTCGAAATCTGTTGGTTCTTGTTTCGTAATATACATCTTGCACTCGAAATTTCCGCTCTCTACAATTCCACCGTGCACTCAACCCTTTTTCCCTTTTCTTCTTCCTGTGTGTTATCGCCTTCTAGTTATATACTTTGTCACCTTTCTATGATCGCGGGTTCCAGTGTTGTCGGGAAGACATATCTTCATTTCCATCTATATCCTCACATGACGAATCCGATCGACCGTTGTTCCTTTCCATACTTATGCAATTTTCCATTGTTTACGGATGGCAATCCCTATCAACTATCTAACAGTATCTGGAAACATTATTTTCAATACTAAATTAGCTCTTACTAGTGACAACTAAACACACTGGTACAAAACAGATGGCATCACATCCTCCGCAATATACAAAGTGACTACCGGATTCCGACATTGTCCACTCTTTCGTGTTACTTATTATGCATTGAAATGTTTTGAGGGATAAAATTTGAACGTCGGAGCCTCGTGTCTTCTGGAGAGACCTTGTCAACCTGTTTTGGATCTTCCTATTGTCGGGTTCATGAAATTTCCAATTCTTGAAAACTATTTTGGGTTGCCGCTTTCGAACTCTACTGGTTCTTGTTCCGTAATATACATCTTGCACTCGAAATTTTCGCTCTCTACAATTCCACTGCACATTCATCCTTTTTTCTCTTTTCTTCTTCCCGTGTGTTATCGCCTTCTGGTTATATACTTTGTTTCCTTTCTATGATCATGGGTTCCAGTGTTGTCGGGATGACATATCTTCATTTCCACCTATATCCTCACATGACGAATCCAATCGACCGTTGTTCCTTTCCATACTTAGGCAATTTTATGGCCGTGCTTGCCGGGTTGGCGCTTTTGAACTCTGTTTCTTCTTGTTCCGTGATATACATCTTGAAATCAAAACTTTTGTCATCTACAATTCCACCACGGATTCCTTGAACTCGCAAGTTTCATTCTACCATGGTTCACAAATTTTTCAAAGTATTTGTCGTTGCCTTCCATCCCCATTAACTTCTTGATGTTCCTAATATACATTGGTTGTGCTCTTACTAGTGACAACTAAACACAATCGTATGAAGAAATTGGCATCCGGCCCTCCGCAATATACAAATTGACTACCTGGTTCACATCGTGTATTCAAAATTTCTGTGATCTACAATTCCACCACAGACTCCTTAGTCCTTTTTCCCTTTTCTTCTTCTCGTGTATTATGGCTTTCTGGTTATATACTTAGTCGCCTTTCTATGATCGTGGGTTCCAGCATTGGTGGGCTGACATATCTTTATCTCCATCTATATAATCACATGACGAATCCGACCGACCATTGTTTCTTTCCATACTTAGCCAATTTTAGGCGGTTTCGAACTCTGTTGCTTCTTGTTCCAAGATGTACATCTTGCACTCAAAATGTTCATGCTCTACAATTCCACCGGGGACTCCTCGAACTCGCCAGCTTCACGCTACCACGGTTCACAAATGTTTCAAAGTATCTATCGTTTTCTTCCATCCCCACTAACTTCTTGTCCTTCCTAATATACATTGGTTATGCTCTTACTAGTGACAACTACATACACTAATACAAAACAGTTCGCATCCACCCCTCTACAATATACAAATTGACTACCATGTTCTAACATCGTCCCCTCTTCCGTGTTACAGATTACGCATTCAAATGTTCTGAATGATACAATTTGACCGTTGGGGCCTCACGTCTTCTAGGGATACCTTGTCAGTCTATTTTGGATCCTCGTGTTGACGGGTTCATGATATCTCCAATTCTCAGTCACTGTTTCAGGTTGGCGCATTCAGACTCTGCTGCTTCTTCTTCCATGATATACATATTGCATTCAAAATTTCCGTGATTTACAATTCCACCACGGAATCCTTAGTCCTTTTCCCCTTTTCTTCTTCCCATGTATTATCGCTTTGTCGTTATATACTTAGTCGCTTTTCTATGATCGCGGGTTCCAGCGTGGGTGGGCTGACATATCTTCATCTCCATCTATATCCTCACATGATGAATCCGACCGACCGTTGTTCCTTTCCATACTTAGCTAATTTTATGGTCACGATTGTCGGGTTGGCACTTTCCAACTCTGTTGCTTCTTGTTCCATGCTATACATCGTGCACTCAAAACTTCCGTGATCTACAATTCCACCCTGGACTCCTCAAACTCGCAAGCGTCACTCTACTACGGCTCAAAAATGTTTCAAACTATCTGTCGTTTCCTTCCATCGCCACTAACTTCCTGTCCTTCCTGATATACATTAGGTAAGATCTTACTAGTGATATACAAATTTCCCTCTGGACTCTCCTACCATACCCTCTTCGGTGTTATGCGTATTGCACTCAAAAATTTCCGAGACATACAAATTGAACTTTACACCCTCACCTACAACGGTTGTACCTTCTAACCCTGTTTTGAAGATGCTTTTTCCCGTTCCCGTGACCTCTGTACTTTCTTAGTTTGCAATTAGAAACCTTTCATGGTAATAGCTCATCATGCGGGAACCGTCAACATTGTCATTAATGAGCAAAATGCTCGAGGAGATCTCCCATTATTATGCATTAAACCAAGATCTGCGGGGAGTTATTTTGTCCCTTTTGATTGTTCATCTCAAACACACGTCTTCATGTTGGCCTGTTCAAGAAATCTAGAATGCTTAATTGCTCATTGTTGTATCTGCCATGTTCACATTTCTATGTATGAAATTACTAGTGTTTAATGTTAAGAACGCATCATGCAACACCCATCCAAATTGTCATTAATGAACGAAAGTATCGAGGAGATCTCCCATTCACACGCATTGCACCAAGATTTGTGCAGGGTTATATTATCCCTTCCAACTTTTCATTTTATTCATTGTCTAGAGGAAACAAACGTTCTTGTAGAATTATGGCAGCAGGTCAACAACAGTTTTGTGGAGATACAGTAAATATCTTCGAACATGAGGACCGGAACTTCCAGTGGTCCAGGGCATACTTTTACTATTCATCACATTATGCCCAGAAGGAAGTGATTTGGAGCTCTGGAATCGCTCGTGCAGGCTACATCCCTGAGATTTTCTACTGTAAGGAGGTGGTCTCTTGGTGTGCCGAAAAATATATTCCAAGCCAAATAATTATTCCATTGCGCAACCATTCTCCTGTTTCTTTGTCACCTCAGGTCTTCCGCAAGATGTTAAAATTTTCAGAGCTAACATTGACATTCAGAGGACAATACTGCAAGCAATTCCTAGAAAAACATGACAACGGGTTGGACATCTTAGTTGAGTTCCTCGAAAACCCGACAACAGTTCCTGAAGATATCACAAAGTTGCAGGTAACTTCCTTTAGAAATCCATTCCGGGAAATTGCTTGGTTGTTTACAAGAATAATGGGACGGGCATCCACAACAAGCATTTCCCATATAATTATTTATATTTTGTACTTCACAGTCAAGGAACAATTCATTTTCGATTGGGGGAAGCTAATTTCGATTGAGATTTGTTCCCAGTTGTCACGATTCAAAGAACCGAATAAATTTTATATGTTATCATACTTGATTTTCACAATAGTGCATTGATGTTTGTTTCCAAAACTTTCTCTTTCCAATAAAATAAATTGTGGATTCGATCCAGTAACATTTTGGTACCAAGCTCTGTGGAGGCACATGGCCTCCCATTATTTTTATGAAGTTTTTAATGGCTTTATCTCAGTTTTCAAAGATTTATTGTTATGGAAGAATGCTCTGCAGATGTCTGGCCAGGCAACCAGGTTTTTGAACAGGAAGGGAAGACTTGAACAAAAGGAAAATCACAGTGTACTCATGGTCTTTGGCTCTAAGGAAAATCTTGATTTCCTTCCATGCCACATCACGGACAAGATGTTTGTTGCAGAAATAGCAAGGCAATACAACCACTGGTTGCATTTTTTCCATGATAAGAAAAAAACACAGTTCATTCCTCTGCCCTAGAAAGTTGGAGACTGTGTCTCCAGAAACGTCAACAAGATTGACGAATTTGCCAGCCATTTCAAGAAATTGAACCTAACGTATGTTGAAAGGCTAAAAGGGTTTGACCCTGATGGGATTTTTCGAGAACATTTACTAGAAATTGGCTTTAATAACTCTTTTATCCATAGACACCTCACCAAAGACAGGGACAGTGATGACAACAATCTTTCTTCTAGCGATTGTGACGCACACACATTGCAAAGCGCAACTAAGTTGTACAGTCAACCGGGAAAAGTATCCAGTGAGAAGAGTGCCCAGTCCCCCGCCAACACTCCCAAGAGCATGACATCACAGAGCATCGCTTCAATGGCCCACCCTAGTAATAAAGAAACCTAGAAATCTTCGAACGGAGGAGGAGATAAGAACCCTCCTCACATAAAAATTGATAGTTCTCACAAAATTCCACTGACGAAGAAGAGAAAAAACAATGCAGGGCAGGCGGACGAACCCGAAATTGAAAGTGAACTGGTGCAATTTGAAATTGAAACTGATCACATGCACAAAATTGGGTCATCCGCAGTGGAAATAGCTGAGATTGAATTGTTTTACGAAGATGAATCCTTCGTATTCCAGAGCGTTGTTTTTACAACTAATATAAAAGTATGGTCATTGAAAAGAGAGATGTAACAAACAGGGAAGGAAAATCTCGCACATAGATTAACTTTAGGGAAATTTCGTCGTCCCAAATCCACCTATTTCACCAAGTAACTGATGATGATCTTCGTGATTCGTTGGAGTAATTGAAGCGGAAAATGCCAGAGTGAAAGAATGCCTCAACGAATTTGAGCGGGCTTTCATTGCAACCCCAGAATTTGCCAGTCCTTTAGCCAAAACTGTGCCTGCTACCACTACAGCCAAGATGAAAGTATCGTCTACCCTCCTTCCATTCTCTAGAGCCCTTGTAGACAATAACATCAATAAAAGAATGCAGCTAGTTGTTGAAGTCTGGGAAACATCGCAAAATTTAGTTTCCTTCGAAAAGAAGGCAAATGATTTGCTCGAACATTTGGAGGCGAGTTTAAAAAATGATCAGCGTTTCTGTGAAGAGGTGCTGACCCATTTTTCCAACTATGTTGTCAACACAGCCGAAGTGAAAAGAAGACAAGAGAAACTCCCCTCCCCAAAGTGGACCAAAAAAGTAAACGCATGCTGGAAAAAGAAAGTTAACAACCTGGAGCTCATTGTCGAATCATGTAAACAAGCCATATCAGAAAATAAAGTTTTATTCACAAACCTGATCCAAATAGACTTAACTGGAAGTACCAACGAGGTTCAAGAACCAAACTTAATTCTCAAATCCTTGTCAATAACCAAAGAAACCTTCCATGAACAACTTGATATTTTAAAGGGGTTGTCTTTCGAAAAGTTCTAGGACATAGTTGAACATCTTCTAGATGAGCTCGAGCTCTGGTTACTGGACTATGTGGAACACAATGAAGAAATTGAACAGAGTCTACATAGTATTTCAATGGATCTAAGGAAATTAGAAAACGATCTTTACGACATAGAAATCCGGGATGAAATCAACATGGCTCCCATGAGAAGCTACATCGAAGAATGGTTCCAACAGAGAATGGACAACCTCGTCCAAGAAGGGAAACAATCGGTTGATAGGACTCCATTGACCATCGACCACAGCAACAAAAACACATCGGCTTCATAGTAAGTCTATATTGGCATCTTCTTCTCTTTATCAATCCAGTTTAAGTCTATATTGTCATCTTGTTTTCTTTATCAATCCAGTTATTACCTCTTTAAATAGAAAACTATAACCAAAGACTCATAACTTCCAATTTCTTCTTTTCAGGTCTTCCTCTCTAACGTCCCGCACCTCTTCTTTCGACATTCCTAATTTTTGTACCTATTTATTTTTATGGTCCGCAGGAGCACCAATCCCAGTCTATATGACAAACACATTTAAATTTCTAGAAATATGTAACAGACGTTATTAATTTCTGATAAATTTCAAAGAAAACTGATTCGCAAATGCCTTTATTGAATGCTACATTTTAGGTGTCCAGGAACCTTTGTAGTTTGTTCTAAAGAAAACTAAATCGGGAATGCCTTTATTGTATGCTAAATTTTGAGTATCTAGGAACCTTTCTTGTTTGTTCCAAAGAAAACTAATTCGGGAATGCTACATTTTTTGTGTCCTATTCTATGATAAACTTCTTTTGTCCAGGAACCTTTGTTGATGTAACAAACGTTTCTACTTTCAAAGAAAACTAATTCGGTAATGCCTTTGTTGCATGACGTTGTTACTATTCTATTATATGCCAAATTTTTGGTGTCCAGGAACATTTAATTTGATAAATTTCAAGACGTTATTACTATTCTATTGTATATTTTTTTAATGTTAATGTAATTTCCAAAAATATGTAACAAACATTATTAATTTTTGATAAATTTCAAAGAAAATTGATTCGAGAATGCTAGATTTTTTTGTGTCTTTTTGTGTGCTAAATTTTTTTCTCCAGGAACCTTTGTTGATCTAACAGACATTATTAATTTCTAAGAACACTAATTCGGGAATGTCTTTGTTGCACGACGTTGTTACTATTCTATTGTATGCTAGATTTATGTTGTCCATGAACCTATGCTTTCATAAATTTCAATTTATGTTGTATCCAGGAGCCCTTGTTTTAAAGAAAACTAATTTGGGAATGCTAAATTTTTTGTATTTTTTTCCACAAACCTATGTAACAAACATTATTACTATTCTATTGTATGTTAAATTTTGTGTGTCCAAGAACCTTTTAAATTTTTTTGCACCACGTTGTTACTATTCTATAGTATGCTAAATTTATGGTGAGCTTTTCTTGCAGGACATTGTTACTATTCTATTGTATGCTAAATTTATGGTGTCCAGGAACCTATAATTTGATAAATTTCAATTTCTTCTGTGTCCAGGAGCCCTTGTTTTAAAGTAAACTAATATGTAACAAACTATTCTTTTTTTCATATATTCCAAATAAAACTATTATTTTGTCTCCTTATATATTTATGTGCTCCTACATTTTTATCTTCAACTATGTTGAATCTGAAGACATTATGTTTATTTTATTTCAATTCTTTTTTTTTCTGATGCATATTTTTTCCTACTTGGTCATTTTCAAAATTAAATATGAGATAAATCACTCACTCAAATTTGAGATATCATATTTGACATATCTATATGTGTGTGTGTGTGTTTTTCTTTAAATTTCCAGGAATATGTAACACGTTTTATTTTTATTTTTATATAATGTCATAAAATTGTGTTCACTACTTTTTTTCTACTCACATATATAGAGAGTATGTCATTTCTTGCATATTTACCTTAAAATCCAAATAGTCTGCAAATTTGTTTGTCAATTTGTATATCGCGGAACTATGGGTACTCTTTGTAGGCCACAGAATAACACAGGCTCAATTTTCAGCCCGAGAACCCGCAATCCAAAAACTGGCTAAGTATGGAATGAGGGCTCCATGCATGCTCTATAAAATCTCATCCCCATACTTTATAAAAGTACATATTTCGTATGTATAAAAGTAAATATCCACTTTATAAAATTACATATTTGGTATGTATAATTTATGTTGTCCAGGAACCTATAATTTGATAAATTTCAATTTCTTGTGACCATGATCCCTTGTTTTAAAGAAAACCAATTCGAGAATGCTAATTTTTTTGTTCTTTTGTCCACAAACCTATGTAATAGACATTACTAATAATTTTTTTTGTTTTTGTCGACGAACGTATGTAAAGAAAACTAATTCGGGAATGCTAAATTTTTTGGAGACGAGGCCCTTAAAATTCAAATAGTCCACAAGTTTGATTGTCAATTTGTATATCGCGGAATTATGGGTGCGATTTGTAGGGCACGAAACAACAGAAGCCCAATTTTCAGCCCGAGAACCCGCGATCCAAAAATTGGCTAAGTATGGAATGAGGGCTCTATGCATGCTCTATAAAATTTCATCCCCATACTTTATAAAAGTACATATTTCGTATGCATAAAAGTAAATATCTACTTTATAAAATTACATATTTGGTATGTATAATTTATGTTGTCCAGGAACCTGTAATTTGATAAATTTCAATTTATTTTATGTCCAGGAGCCCTTGTTTTAAAGAAAACTAATTCGGGAATGCTAATTTTTTTGTGTTTTTGTCCACGAACCTATGTAGCAGACGTTACTACTATTTTTTTGTGTTTTTGTCCGTGAACGTATGTAAAGAAAACTACTTCGGGAATGCTCTTCAACTTCCTACCCACGTGTCTGTACTAGGTCGCATTTATTCCCATTCCAACCTGGTAGGGACTATGCTGCCATGAAGCACTTGTTCTATTTGGGTTGTAGCTCTCGTGTTTCTTTTTGGGTTACGATTTTAGAGAAAATAAGTCTTGGTTATAACAATCGGGCATCAAGTCATAGTCATAATTGAATATCATTTTCATTTTCATAACCCAACTACAAACTAATTTCATGCAAAGAGTATTTTCTCTCTTGGAAATTATTGCTCTAACATAGATCCATCTTAGTTTAGATCGATGGGTTAGCTAGAGGGATTGAGTGTTGTGAAATACAAGCACGAGGTATCAGGCTTAAGTCCCTAAGTTGGTTACCTTTGTGGATATTATTGGGCCTCACTCAATGTCCTCGTTGGGTTAGGCTGCCAAAAATGCAACCTCGTCAATTGGGTATAATCTTGGCAAGTTGTGAAAAATGAGTGTTATCCTCCCCACCCAAGTTTAATTTCTGCTAGTGACATGTTGCACTCTTATGGAACATATTTTGGCGAAACCTCTAACTTCTATAGAATCTGGTTTACTCTGGGTACCATCCTCAACATGGGAGAAGTGCCTCACAATTTTCCCCAAAAACATATTTCATAAAAAAAAAACATAGACATACTCAATATTTTGGATGTGTCTATTTTTTTGGCAAGATAAAATTTCAACCTAATTTACTTATCTTTTTAAAATATCAACAATTTAAATCATTTTAAAATAAACCAAAATTCTTAAAAACAAAATTCCATAGTCAAAACTCGTAGTCTAAGCGTTCTACATTTTGTTCCTTTTTCGGGGATATTTGCCCAAAATCCAGCCAAAAATTGTTGTGTCTGCAAATTTGAGTGGTTAATTCGGTGTAATCCGAGTGTCTAAGGATTTTTCAACGTGTTGAATCCATATCTACATTCAAAAATGCAATTTAAATAACATAAAATTATGATTTCATGCAAATTTATATCATCGAATTCCGACAAAAAAAACAAACAATTAAACAACACCTAATCAAAATCCCTAACAATAAAATAAAACTAAAACTTATTACCAACTTGATTTTTTTTTTTAAATAAATAAATTTACCCCATTAAATTGCTCCATATACAAATCATGAAAACAATTCATTACTTTAAGTCAAATCTTTGCATCTTTCAAATTTTCCTAAAAATAGTGCGGATGCAAATCTCCAAAATAAACTTTCTATGCATCGTAGATTAAGGTCTCCTAAAGTTATAACAACTAAGGAATTAAAATATTTAAAAATAATATCTCGTAGATATGACTCACTTTCAAATATGCTTTAGTGGGTTTATATCAACATTTGAAGGTTAGA
Organism: Picea engelmannii; assembly: GCA_009831015.1. Lineage (NCBI taxonomy): Eukaryota > Viridiplantae > Streptophyta > Pinopsida > Pinales > Pinaceae > Picea > Picea engelmannii. Next base: position 57,014 of record ML814414.1, on the reverse strand, counting down.
GGAAGGTGACATTTAGATATCATTCACATTCACATGATTGTTATATTATATTAAGTGTGGTCATTCCGGGGAAGAAAGTGAATATGGATGCACACCTATTCTGGGAGGAGCTCATCAAGATAATCTCTATATTGTGCCATCTAAAACTATAAGTAGCTCAACAAAATCCTATGATTAAATTCATTAATACAAATTTTAAGTGTAATAGTATTATATTTAGATAAAAATAATAATGATAGGTGAAGGTATTATTAATTTTAATGGAGGTAACATGAAGTCTAGAAGTTGTGACTCCCTTGCCCAGCCCATTGCCCACTCCATTAGACACCAACACGTACTTCATCCTCCCCAATTCTAATTCTATGAACTAATGGCTTTACACTCAACAATTCATCTTCTTCTTTCTCAAGTGCTCTAGTTGACAATGTAAGGAAAGAAAGAAAGAGTGATCAATTGGGGAAAGGAAGTCGTGGATTTACTATGGATTTTTCACATGTGTATTTCAAATTGTTGTGCCTACGAGATTTTAGGGATATTATCTAGTAGGAGGGTCATCACCTGGCTAACCTAGGTATTACTTCAGGATAAATTAACAAATTAATGGAATCAAAGAGATTTAATGATAACCTCCAACTTAAAAACCAACCACCAAACTTAACAAAGAATATTTGCAGAAGATTTTGAGCACAAGAACGTATGTGGAAACTTGCACATGCTAGAAGAATGCTATCAAAAATGAACTAATCAATTGGACATCATTGCTTGCATTTCATAGAAAAAACTACAATTATCTATGTCTTCAGAATTGGATGAACTAATATATCGATTTAGGTGGATCTCAGTGGTCATCCACCTTTTCCACTGAATCAACGTTTTCAAGCCTATAGTTTTGATAAACCATGATATTCACCCTTTTGATGGGGAATGTAATGTGATTCCATCTCTATTTGTTAATTACATCCATCATGTAATAATTTCCTAATGGTCTTATGTATATGCCTACAACATTAATGCAACGGATCCTATCAGAACTCCGTAGTTAAGCGGATATTTTCTCCTCTCACTCTATTATATATAATCAGGGTGAAGGAGATCTTTTGAGCATGCAATGGAGTGTGATGTAATGCTTATTGCGAATGAGTGTAGTTGGCATCTCTTTCTCTTCAAAGATAAGCTACCACCATTCTAGCTAGTTTGTGTTCTACCGTATTATGTTATTCATTAATAGAAGTTGGGTTTCATTGTATTTATGTGTTCTTTGTTATATTTTCATTTGTATATGATTTCATTCTCAATATAATTTGGACCAGTGGTATGAAAAAAATATGCTTCTTGTTATTTATCGATGCATGTCCCCGATGAGGTTAGGGTATAGAGAGTTGGGTCTTGAGCTAGTTTCTCTTCGGGATGACCACTTTCACTAGCCTAAGCGACCTCCTATGGAGAAAGAAAAGAGAGATGACATAGTAGGAGATCCTTTCAAGACATTTCGTAAGGGATCCCTCACGTGACAGAGGAATGAGATGATGGACAACTTCACTCAAAGCCTTCGACAACTATCGACGACGGTCGAAGCATCCTCGACAAGTAGTCATTTCAAAGGTGTGAGGCCCTTCAAGGTACAAGTTATTTTGATATACTTATTTGAAGGCTAGATATATGCATATGCTATAGAGAAATGATTGAATCTACTAGAAGGTTATTACTCTGTCCAAAAAAGTTTCGACGACGAAAAGATCACCTTTGTTCTCCTTAAAGCCCTTCCCCGTGTCAAATATTGGTGGGAAGCTTACTGGGAGAGGCACACTATGGATGAATATACGACATTCGAGAGAGAACCCACCTAGGTGGCCTTTGTGGATTCCCTCAAGGAGGAGTTCTACCTTGTTGGAAGCTACGATGACTGGTATATGATATGGATGACTCTACGTTAGGAGAGACATGAAATAGTGCCAAAGTATGCTAACATCTTCCATACCCTGCTCTCAAAGTTGGGTATTCGATATTCTAAGAGACACCTAGTTATGAAGTATTGCAGTGGCCTACACAAATACATCCAAATAGAGATGGATTTCTTGGAAATATCCTCACTGGGTGTCGCTTATCGACATGCTATCAAAATCGAGTAGAAATTTAACTAGTGTAATAAGCAGGAGTTCGGGTCTACAAATATGCAACAACAAAAGTATGGTAAAGATGACCCTAACTCATAGAAAAACCAACCTCAAGACAATCAGTCAAAGACACGGGAAAATAAGGGTAATGGGAAGATGAAGAAGGACATTGGAAAATGGTGTGAGTTCCACAAAATCCCCTGGCACGATGCTGATAAATGTTGCTCGAAACAATCATTGTTGGTCGAGCTCAAAGAAAAAGAATCAGAACCTAAATCAAACTCTAATTCAGAGAACAATAAAGGGAAACATATCATCGATGAAGAACCTGTTGCTACAATCATGACCACAACAATACAACCAGAAGAATCGGAGGATCTTGAGGAGGGGGAGCACCTCCTCCACTCACAGATGTGGGTAAAGGGGACCCCACTGCATTTCATTATTGACAGCAGGATTCAGAAGAACATGATCTCATTCAATGTCATCAAGAGATTTAAGTTGCCAATGAGGCCACACCCCCAACCATACACCATCGGATGGTTGATCCAGGGATGAAACATCCACGTTAGCTAGTAGTGTCACCTATCCTATGACATCAAGCCCTTCAAGGATGAGGTGTTGTTTGGTGTTTCACCACTTGAAGCCTTAATGTTATTTTAGGACAACCATATATGTGGAAATGTCACGCTATCTATGAATCTCGGCCCCGTAGTGTTATTATTACTCTGGGACGTCAACACTTCAGGATACCAGAGGTAGTTATGAATACTACCATTTCATTGATCTCGAAAAAACAGTGTTGCAAAGTAATATCTCAGACCAAAAAGTTTTCCATCCTCACGATCCAGTCAGAAGGTGAATAAAAGTTCACTACGACCACCATAACCTCAGCCCAAGACCTTTCTATAAAACAGAATCAGACCGACGAGATTGTAGAGGAGAACAAAGATATTTTTCACCTATGGGGGTGCCTCTACACTGCCAAGTCAAGTATTCCATTGGCTTGGTGCTCAATGGTCCAATCTATAGATGCTCAATGGTCCAATCTATAGATGCTCCCTTCCAAAGAATGAGAGTCTTTCGTATGTTCAACCTAGCTTTATTGGTCATGTCCCTTTTCAGGTGTGCTCGGGGTTCCAACCATTAGCCCCCATTGATATAGCTCTTCATGTTGCATTTTCTTCACCGAGAGAGACCTCCCACATTGAGACCAAGGCATATCATGTAGCTATATTTGTTGAACAAATCCAACCCATCCAACAACAGGTTCATGACATCCTTCAACATGCTAATGCCAAGTACAAACAAGACAACTACTTCAGCAAGGCAAGCGACTTGCCAAGGTTCAGATACAACAAAATTTTCCTCATATCCTAAGGAAACTTGACGCAATGGGAACCATTGCTTCCTAAGGGGGGAGAACTAATCTAGGTGGATCTCGGTGGTCATCCACCTTTTCCACTGAATCAACATTTTTGAGCCTATGGTTTTGATAAACCATGATATTCACCCTTTTTGACGAGAAATGCAATGTAATTCCATCTCTATGTTTTAATTAAATCCATCATGTAATAATTGTCTAATGGTCTTATGTGTTGGATTATTGAGGGGGGGGGTGAATCAGTAATAGAGAAATTTAATCATTTTTCACCATAAAATGCAAGTGTTGTATCAATGTAGCATTATCATCCAATAGTTACAGAGTAAATAAACAATGAACAAATGAGCAATCACACACATACACAGTACACCAGTGTTTTACGTGGAAACCCAAAGCGGGAGAAAACCACGGAATTATTTTTCTTATATGTCTTTAATAATTACATTCATTGGAAGCACCAACTTCCTTTGTTTTCTAGATACAACTGGAAGGAGGCTCCAACCCCCTAGTTTCTCAGGCTACAACCTAAGGGAAGCTCCAACTTCTCAATTCTCTGCATACAACCAGAAGGAGGCTACAACCCCCTATGTTCTCTAGCTACAACTGAAAGGTGGCTACAACCACCTTTCCTTGCCCCATCCAACCGCCCTGACGTATAAGTAGAATTATGGAACCACTATCACACTATCACTGTGAGATATATTGTTGTAAAACTGTACCAATCAACCTCAACCAAAATCCCTCATAAATTTCATCATCCAAATCTGATTTGTAACTCTATAATATACCTGGTGTATATGATCACATACCTGCAAACTTTCCTTCACTTGAACAACAAGAGACTAGAATTTTCATCAAAATTGATCCAGATGGATATCGGTGGCCACCCACCTTTTCCAACTGGCTCAAAACAGCTTTCTGACATTTTTGGCAATTTACTATTTTTAGCAATTTTTTCTTCCGGGGCCATTTTGAGGGCCTAAATGAAGGTTTTTCGGTATCGAGCTCCTCAATGATAGCCAAAGGCATGATTGAGCCCCCAAAATTAATCTCCTCGACGATACCTTCCAACGAGCTATCACAAGCCTAAAACAGAGATCGTATGCAAAAGTTACGACCCCGGGAAGTTGATGTACTAGCTTACCCAAACGGGGCCCACATGACTTTTGGCACTTCATCTCCTAGGGTTAGGTTTTTGGATGTCTAGGGTTTTTGGCATTCTGGCTTATTGTAAAAAGGCCTTCAGAGACTCATTGTAACCTTCTTCTTGCGAATGCGCGCTGCTGTCACATCTTTTCTCAGAGATAAGCCGCCACCATTCCAGCAAGCTTATTTCCGCTGCATTTTACAGTTTCAACTTATTTCGTTATTGAATAGAAAACCAATTTTACTGTATCTCTGTTATTTTGTGTTAAGCACCTGTTAATAATCTGTATTCATTTTGTTCTGCTCATAAAATCTGGATCAGTGGTATCAGAGAGGTCTGCTCCTTGTCGTCTTAATGCATGTCCCCAACAAGGTTGGAGTACAAAGAGTTGGGTCTCGAGCTTGTTTCTCTTGAGGAGAGAAGCTCTCGCATGCCCAAGCGACCTCCCATTGCAGGAGAAAAGAAATATGACAGGAAAGGAGATCCTTTCAAACTGTTGATTGAGAAATCCCTCACGCAACAGAGGAACAAGATGATGGATATTTTCGCGCAAATCCTTCGACGACTACCAACAGGCGACGCATCTTCTTCGAACGAAGGCGTCACCCCCTTCAAGGTACAAATAAACTTTGATATTCCTATATTTGAAGGTCAGATAGATGCAGATGTTGTAGACAAGTGGTTGCATCTACTAGAAGGGTATTTTTCTGTTCATAAATTTTCGGATAGAGAAAAGATTACTTTTGTGCTCCTCAAAGTCGTTCCCCATGTCAAAGATTGATGGGAAACTTTCTGTGAGTAAAAGGAAACAGAGGAAACCTCATTATTTTCAGTCACAGCCACCTGGGAATCCTTCAGGGATGCTATTAAGGAACAATACTACCCTGTCGGAAGTTATGACGACCTGTATACCAAATGGACCACACTGTGGCAAGAAAGAGACCAAGCAGTGCCAGATTTCACAAATATATTCCATACCTTGCGCACCGAGTTGGGTATCAAAGATTCGGAGCGACATCTAGTGCTCAAGTATCGCGGTGCTCTGCATAGATACATCCAGACTGAAATGGAATTTCTGGACATCTCATCCTTGGGCGCGACCTACCGATATGTCGTCAAAATCGAGCAGAAGCTCAAACAAAAGATGCGGCAATTTGGGCCTGGGAACCCCTCACAACAAAAGCCAGGAAAGGGCGCCCCCAACCCACCGAACAAAGGACAGAGAAAAGATGGGCAGTATCAAGACAACCAGTACAAGATGCAAGCAAAGAAGGACACCGAAAAGACAAAGAAAGATACCGGGAAGTGGTGCGACTTCCATAAGAGCCCTTGGCATAACACTGCTGACTATCGCTCAAAGAATTCATTGGTGGTCGAAGTGAAAGCCTCTGAATCAGATGCAGATTCTTACTCTGAGACGAAACTAGAAAGGGGAAGACAGATCATTAATGCGGAACCCAATGCCACCGTTGCTACCACCAAGCTCCAGCCCGGTGAACCAGACGAGCCCAGAAGGAGAGTGCCTCTTCCATTCATAGATGTGGGTAAAAGGAACCTCGTTGCACTTCATCGTTGATAGCGGTAGCCATAAGAACCTCATCTCAATAGAGGTCGTCAAGCGGCTGGCCCTGTCAACAACGTCGCACCCACAACCCTACACCATTGGATGGCTCCGCCAAGGAAGTGATCTTTGTATCAGCCAACAGTGTCGACTGTCGTACGACATCAAGCCCTTCAAAGATGAGGTATTGTGTGATGTTGCTCCTCTTGAAGTTTGAGATGTTCTTTTGGGCCAACCTTATTTATGGAAACGTCATGTTGTATATGAGTCTAGGCCTCGTAGTGTTATTATTACTTTGAGAAGGAAATTGTACAGGATACCTGAGGCAGTCCCACCTAGTGTTATTTCCTTGATCTCTGCTAAGCAATGCATGAAGGTCATCTCGAAGACGGGGAAGTTTGTCTTCTTCATGATTCACTCTCAGAACAAGCGGAAGATCGCAGCCACATCCAAGGTCTCTACGGCCGATCTCTCCACACAGCAGAAGAAAGTAGATAAGGTCGTGGAAGAATACTCAGATATCTTCTCCTCACCTGCAGGGGTACCTTTGCACTGCCAGGTCAAGCACCCCATCGATCTGACCCCCGGCGCACTGCTGCCCAATGGGCCAGTCTATCGTCGCTCTTTGTTAGAGAATGAGGAGATCAAGCGAAAGATCCAAGAACTGCTCCACAAGGGGCACATCTTCCCCAGTGCATCACCTTGCAGGAGCCCAATCGTGTTGGTACAGAAGAAAGATGGAACCTGGCGACTCTGTATTGATTACCGGGCTCTGGATAAAATCACTGTCAGAAACCGGTACCCAATTCCCCGAATCGATGACCTCCTTGATCAACTCACGGGGGCCAAATACTTCAGTAAGATTTATCTGAAGTTTGGCTACCACCAGGTCCCGATAGAACAGACAAATGTATGGAAGACTGCCTTCAAGTCAAAGGAAGGACTTTTTGAATGGTTGGTCATGCCCTTTGGTTTGAAAAATGCTCCAGCCACTTTCATGAGGATGATGGACGATATCCTGTGACCATTCACTAATAATTTTGTAGTGGTGTATCTGGATGACATTCTAATTTACAACAAGACTTGGGCCGAACACTTGCAGCATATTCAGCAGGTTCTGCACACTTTGCGGCAGCACAAGCTATACGCCAACCTAGAAAAATGCTCCTTCGGCATGGACAGGGTCCATTACCTGGGCTACATCATTGATCAGTGATCTGAAAATAGAAGGCTGACTTGTTATTCTATGCAAGCACCCTCTACTTCAATAAAATAAACCTTAACAGGACCTTGCTTCATGTGTTAAAATATGCAAGATGGTTTATGTGTTAAGTTCTTGGTTCTTCTTGTCAATGTTCCTGTGTGAGGAAATGTTCTTTTAAAAGATTAATTATGTGCTATAAACCAATACACAACAATGTAAAGTGCAGCAAATAACACAGCAAACTCACAACAATACCAAGATGATAAAGGAGTTCACCCCTCTCTGGGCTACATCTCCTTGAGCCTCCTTCAATGGACTTGACTCTTTGGGATTAGTTTGTCAAATGTTCTTTTACAAGATGCTTCTCAACTCCAATGGATTTACAGACTGTACCATTGGGTTCAGAATACATAAAAACCCCAAGATTGACTATTAGAACTCTGAAAATGGATCTTGTCTCATCCAGCAATGACCTCTTCTACATGTGGCCTCCAAGCTTCTTTGAGCTTCAATGTGGCAAAAACACCTGTAAAAGTCCTCCAATGGATCTGAAACCTATCCCAATGTGTTCAGAGCACCATAATTAGTCAAAAATGACTATTCAGTCTCAGAAAATAGATATGTGCTCATCAGAGCAATGCCTCAAACAATGTGGGCTTCAAGCTTCCTGGAGCTTCCTCAAACTTCAATGGTTAAAAAACTGCAATAGAAGTCTCCAAATGCCTTTGAAAGTTGTGCCAATGGACTCAGAACGTCCAAAAACCCCTAGCTGGGCTTTTTCGGCACCTCATTTGGCCAAAAAATCCAAAAGTTATGCCTTCTGCCATTTTTCCCCTTCAAGCTTCAGTCTCTGGTTCGCCATTTCGCACCTGTGGGTCAATGAACCTAGCTCTGAGCGTTTTTCCATGCCTAAACTCAGCACACGCGCGCCTTTCGAAATTGGTGCCAAATTGTCGCACCGTTAGCGGAACTAGGGCCCCCGAAGGCGGAGGTGTTGGGCGCATGGGCCATGTGGCCACGTTCCCCGCGCACCAAAAGGGCTACATGTTCCATTGTTAAACCCGGTCTTGACACGCGTTGGGTGTGGTTGAATAATTGTTTAAACATAAAACGAAACCCAAATTAAATCCTGCGCCACTTTATATAGTGGTCACATGTAACAGGCATATGCCCGAGGGCTGAACCTTTTAACCAATCCCCACGCACCCAAATAATATATATGGTCATATTTTAAACCAAAACAACTGTGGACTATAAACTTGGAACCCCGCGCGAATTTAAACCAAAGGTCATATGTAAAACAATGTAATATAACCACAGTTACGTTTGAAACATAAATCCGCGCCCATTTCACATAACATAAAGTCATATGTAAATTGCATAAGACCGGGGTCGAGGCTAAGCCCTGGCCCGACCCCCCTCCGTATACAACATAACCCAAAGTTAAATACTATTTTAAACATATCGTTATTAAACACCGTAGTGTGGTGCGTTGGTATGTTGGCATTTGGTAAAGCTTTCAACGGAGGATAGAGGTCCGGGGGTCAAACCCCACGGACCCACAAAAATTTTAATAAACCAAACAATGGACCGAGCCAATAACCGGGTGCCACGTGGCAGCCCTTGATTGGGCCATGTGGCGCCCTAACATTCGCCCAGCTAGATGCCACGTGTCACAATATAACTCGTCCAGTTTTAAACCAATCACAACTCGCCACGTCAGCAGGTGCCAACTCAGCTACCACGTCATCGTACCATCATGCCACGTCATTGCCACGTGTGAGTCGTACAGACTATACGGACAGGTACAGTCAGCATCATTTTTTTTGCCTGTTTGGCTCGGTAAACAGATCGTGATATCTTCTCCATACGGACTCCATTTGCGAAAGTAAATATACCGCCGGAATCAGGAAGACGAGACGGACGCAATGGCACTGTTTTCGTCACATTCCGAGCACTTTGAAAATTGAGCAAATTTTTTACCCCTGGTCCAGATTTTGATCACACCTTCCCACTGAAAGGCTTTTGGACCCACAAAAGCTTATGATTATCTACCTGAGCTTCAATACTCTTCTGCTTTCAAGTTCTATGAACTGATTCTACTTGAAAAGACTTTTCGACAATCACCTAGGTACTTTGACATGCCGTGCACTGCAACTGGCTATGTCCCTCAACCACTGTTCTTTGGCTGCTGCTGACCCACTGTTCTCTATGTGCTTGGAAGACTGCCAACCTTCCCACTGAGAATCAAGTCCCTCTTGTGAACTCTTTTGATGTCAACAATCCGCTCTCCAATGGCTGCAAAAACTTTCCTACGACATCTTGTCACAAGCCAAGAAAACCATCAATCTTGAAAATAAATTGACACAAGATTGAAAATGATGACAGCAAAGTCTATTTGCTCTTCAAGCAAACTGTCGCCTCTTGTGCTTCATCAAAGCACATGGTGTTTTCCTGCATTTTAGTGTACTCAAAATTTGACTTACAAGCCAACATACACCATCGACTAAACACAAGTCGAAAAACATGATCAACACACATGGTCGTCAAGACAACATCGACACAAGTCGAAACTCATGTGAAACATGTTAACCTTCCAAAATGACAAGTCTAAGAACATGATAAACAATCATGTTACAATCATGACTCATCCATGATGACAATCATCAAGTTCATTGTTTATGCACTCACAAAACCAAATGCATGCGCATAGCGCTTCAACTCTCTTTTCAGTATAAACATAGGTACTTAAACCCAAAACATGTGGGTACTAATGAGCTGAATATGAAAAGTGTATATGGTTGTCACAAACAAGCAGCATGCCCCTCTTTACATGTTCTTGACGAGGTGATATAACACAAGTATGCATTCAAAAGAAAATGCATTCATATGCAATCTTGCATCTTGTAATCTATGATAACTGCTGCAACTTGTCAAACTTCAACAAAATGAAAAGATAAGGCTGAAATGTGCATCTACTGCAGAAAAAATGCAAGCCTTACTTACTCAAGAAATCTAACCATTTCTTACCAAGCCAACTCAATGGCGAATTCTTCTGCTGAAAGTCGTCTTCTTGTGAATCATCTTGACTCACATCAATGATGGAATCTCCTCTTCCATTCTTGTCAATCTTTTTATCCAACTGCTTCTTGTGCTGTGGATGAGAGGTTGGATGCAATGTCCAACATTGGTCAATGAGATGACCCCTCTTCTGACAATGAGTGCAAATATTTTGCATGTTCTTTTCATGTTGCCTTTGCTTGGAAAGTTTCCTGAAAGTGGACATTCTTTTCCAACATTTTGAAACATGATGTTTATATAAACCACAATATGTACATGGCATTTTTCCATTTTTACATGTAGATTATCATGCTTAATATAATCAAAAGAAACTGAATGATAGGCAGATTTATACCTTGAACATTCACCTTTTTCGCCCCTTTGAGGAGGTGAATTGGAAGAGTTACAAGCTCTCTTTTGAAGACTAACAAATCTGTTCTTGTCCTCATGGTTGTCACAACTCTTTTGTTTCACACACTTGCATTCATCTTGATCACAAGTTTTTCATGCTGAAGAGATTGAACTTTCAACAAAAGTTCTTGAACTTTCACCTTGAAAACCTTCTTGAGGAGGTGAACTTGAAACAAAATTTGTTCTTGGAGTTTTTCCATTTGTTTCCTCAACTTTGGAATTTTCTCCATCAATTCGTTCATAACCAAGACCACAATACTTAGGTCTCTCTTCAACAACAATAGGCTCAACAATGCCTTGTGCATGCTTACCTAACCCTTTACCTTCATAGCCCATTTTTAACAATAACTTGGACCCTATTCCTTTTGTGTGA
>ML814414.1:32200-45056 GCA_009831015.1 Picea engelmannii | reverse complement strand
AAGCACCCTCTACTTCAATAAAATAAACCTTAACAGGACCTTGCTTCATGTGTTAAAATATGCAAGATGGTTTATGTGTTAAGTTCTTGGTTCTTCTTGTCAATGTTCCTGTGTGAGGAAATGTTCTTTTAAAAGATTAATTATGTGCTATAAACCAATACACAACAATGTAAAGTGCAGCAAATAACACAGCAAACTCACAACAATACCAAGATGATAAAGGAGTTCACCCCTCTCTGGGCTACATCTCCTTGAGCCTCCTTCAATGGACTTGACTCTTTGGGATTAGTTTGTCAAATGTTCTTTTACAAGATGCTTCTCAACTCCAATGGATTTACAGACTGTACCATTGGGTTCAGAATACATAAAAACCCCAAGATTGACTATTAGAACTCTGAAAATGGATCTTGTCTCATCCAGCAATGACCTCTTCTACATGTGGCCTCCAAGCTTCTTTGAGCTTCAATGTGGCAAAAACACCTGTAAAAGTCCTCCAATGGATCTGAAACCTATCCCAATGTGTTTAGAGCACCATAATTAGTCAAAAATGACTATTCAGTCTCAGAAAATAGATATGTGCTCATCAGAGCAATGCCTCAAACAATGAGGGCTTCAAGCTTCCTGGAGCTTCCTCAAACTTCAATGGTTAAAAACCTGTAATAGAAGTCTCCAAATGCCTATGAAATCTGTGCCAATGGACTCAGAATGTCCAAAAACCCCTAGCTGGGCTTTTTCGGCACCTCATTTGGCCAAAAACTCCAAAAGTTATGCCTTCTGCCATTTTTCCCCTTCAAGCTTCAGTCTCTGGTTCGCCATTTCGCACCTGTGGGTCAATGAACCTAGCTCTGAGCATTTTTCCGTGCCTAAACTCAGCACACGCGCGCCTTTCGAAATTGGTGCCAAATTGTCGCACCGTTAGCGGAACTAAGGCCCCCGAAGGCGGAGGTGTTGGGCGCATGGGCCATGTGGCCACGTTCCCCGCGCACCAAAAGGACTACATGTTCCATTGTTAAACCTGGTCTTGACACACGTCGGGTGTGGTTGAATAACTGTTTAAACATAAAATGAAACCCAAATTAAATCCTGCGCCACTTTATATAGTGGTCACATGTAACAGGCATATGCCCGCGGGCTGAACCTTTTAACCAATCCCCGCGCACCCAAATAATATATATGGTCATATTTTAAACCAAAACAACCGTGGACTATAAACTTGGAACCCCGCGCGAATTTAAACCAAAGGTCATATGTAAAACAATGTAATATAACCAGGGTTACGTTTGAAACATAAATCCGCGCCCATTTCACATAACATAAAGTCATATGTAAATCGCATAAGACCGGGGTCGGGGCTAAGCCCTGGCCCGACCCCCCTCCGTATACAACATAACCCAAAGTTAAATACTATTTTAAACATATCGTTATTAAACACCGTAGTGTGGCGCGTTGGTATGTTGGCATTTGGTAAAGCTTTCAATGGAGGATAGAGGTCTGGGGGTCGAACCCCACAGACCCACAAAAATTTTAATAAACCAAACAATGGACCGAGCCAATAATCGGGTGCCATGTGGCAGCCCTTGATTGGGCCACGTGGCGCCCTAACATTCACCCAGCTAGATGCCACGTGTCACAATATAACTCGTCCAGTTGTCAATCAATCAAAACTCGCCACGTCAGCAGGTGCCAACTCAGCTGCCACGTCATTGTACCATCATGCCACGTCACTGCCACGTGTGAGTCGTACGGACTGTACGGACAGGTACAGTGAGCATCATTTTTTTTTACCTGTTTGGCTCGGCAAACAGATCGCGATATCTTCTCCATACGGACTCCGTTTGCGAAAGTAAATATACCGTCGAAATCAGGAAGACGAGACGGACGCAATGACACCATTTTCGTCGCATTTTGAGCACTTTGAAAATTGAGCAAATTTTTGACCCCTGGTCCAGATTTTGATCAATCAGCATGGCGTACATGTGGATCCAGCCAAGATCCAAGTCATCCGTGACTGGCCAGCCCCAACAACACTCACTGAGCTTCGGAGCTTCTTGGGACTTGCTAATTTCTACCGCAGGTTCGTGTTGGGTTTCTCCCATATTGCATGGGCCCTCAGCCAAATAAACAGAGGTGGTGGTAAGGAAAAATTTGCGTGGGGTTGGTCCCAACAACAAGCGTTCGATGATTTGAAGCAACGCTTGTGCTCAGCCCTAGTACTTTCACTACTAAACCTGCAACATCCCTTTGAGATCGAGACAGATGCTTCAAACTATGTTGTGGGCATCGTTCTCACTCAGCACGACCATCCTGTGGCCTATCATAGTGAGACATTGTCCGATACTGTCCGTAAGTACCCTACTTACGACAAATAAATGTACTCCATTGTGCAAGCATGTCGCCAATGGAGACATTACATTCTTGGGAAGGAGACTGTCATCCACACTGATCATATGCCACTGCAGTTCATGCAGACACAAGGAAAACTATAGAATGACTGCCATCAAAAGTGATCCACATACTTGCAGCAATTCCACCTCAACATCAAGTATAAAACAGGAAGCACCAATCACGTCGTTGATTGCCTCAGCAGACCGCGAGTCGCAGCACTCACCATGGTGCTAGACTCTTGCGGCCATGAGACATCTGGATGGCCCCAACTCTATGAGACAGACCCTGACTTTGCCACCACCTACCAAATGTTGGGTGCAAATGCAGTTGTCAATAATTTCCATCTTCAAGATGGGTTGTTATGTCGTCTGGGCCATATCTGTGTTCCATCAAGTGAGAGAGCGACGCTGATATGGGAAGCCCACTACAGTCGGTCGGCAGGACACTTCGGCGTCGAAAAGACAGTGGTGATGCTACAGAAACATTTCTACTGGTCGAAACTTCGATAGGAGGTCGGCAAGTATATCAGGTCCTGCATTGCCTGCACTATTGCCAAACCAACCACTAAGAAACAGGGCATGTACACCCCTCTTCCTACTCCTGACAGGCCATGGGAATCCATCTCAATGGACTACATGTCGGGCCTCCCATCCACCAAGCGGGGAAATGACTGTGTTTTTGTGGTTGTTGATCGTTTTTCTAAGATGGTGATTCTGGTTGCCTGCAAGAAGAGCATCACAGCAGAGGCCACTGCCAAGCTCTTCTTTGAACGAGTTTGGGTACATTTTGGAATCCCACAAACCATTGTATCAGATTGGGATAGTCGATTTCTTAGCACATTCTGGTCGAGCCTCTGGTCACTGCTGGACACCAAGCTCACCAAATCCACGGCCTTCCACCCCCAGACAGATGGCCAAACTGAGGTTGTAAATCGAATGGTTGTGCATATCCTTCGCATGTATAATTCAAAGAACCCTCGCACATGGGATGAGAGCCTTACCTATGTCTAGCATAGCTACAACCGAGCCTTGCATAGCTCAACCGACCACAGCCCCTTTCAAGTGGGGTTGGGATTCCAACCATTGGGTCCCATAGATGTTGCACTTCCCCTTGCAGTCACTTCGACTAACTCATCTCCTGCTCCAACTGAAGCTGACAAAGCCACCCGGTTCATTGAGCGGATCTAGCACATCCGCCAACAGGTTCAGGATATCCTACAGAAGTCCAATGACAAGTACAAACAACGCCATGATCAACATCGGGTGCCGCATAAGTTTCAGGTGGGTGACAAAGTTTGGTTGCACTTGCAGAAAGAACGCCTTCCAGGACCCCATCAGAAGCTTCGCCCACTCCATTATGGATCGTACACTATCACCAAGGCCGTGGGGGGTGATGATTTTGAGCTCAACATTCCTCCTTTCCTTGGCCTGCACCCAGTGTTCAACGTGGATCTCCTTCGCCCTTATTTCCCACCATTATTGGACACCTCAAAAGTAGCAAAACAGCTGACACCAACAGAGCTCAACCCCGACTACATACAACAGGCATCCAATGATCAGATTGTGGACAGACGGATCAAGGGCACTCGACAATAAAGGATCCAACTTTATCGAGTCGTCAAAGCAGGGCAGCTCCTGCACCAAGGCAAGTGGCTCACCCGGGGCCAAATTCAGTAGAAATTTTCTTATCTAATGGGGGACCTCAATGCAATGGAGACCATTGCTTCCTAAGGAGCAAGGATTGATCCATATGGATATCGGTGGCCACCCACCTTTTCCAACTGGCTCAAAACAACTTTCTCACATTTTTGGCAATTTACTATTTTTAGCAGTTTTTACTTCCGGGGCCATTTTGAGGGCCTAAATGAAGGTTTTTCGGTATCGAGATCCTTAATGATAAACAAAGGCATGATTGAGCCACCAAAATGAATCTCCTCGACGATACCTTTCCAACGGGCTATCACACGCCTAAAACAAAGATCGTATGCAAAAGTTACGACCCCGGGAAGTTGATGTACTAGCTTACCCAAACGGGGCCCACATGACTTTTGGCGCTTCATCTCTTAGGGTTAGGTTTTTGGATGTCTAGGGTTTTTGGCATTCTGGATTATTGTAAAAAGGCCTTCAGAGACTCATTGTAACCTTCTTCTTGTGAATGCACGCTGCTTTCACATCTCTTCTCAGAGATAAGCCACCACCATTCCAGCAAGCTTGTTTCCGCTGCATTTTACAGTTTCATCTTATTTCGTTATTGAATAGAAAACCAGTTTTACTGTATCTCTGTTATTTTGTGTTAAGCACCTGTTAATAATCTGTATTCATTTCGTTCTTCTCATAAAATCCGGATCAAACCAGAAGGAGGCTACAACCCCCTATGTTCTCCAGCTACAACTGAAAGGTGGCTACAACCACCTATCCTTGCCCCGTCCAACCGCCCTGACGTATAAGTAGAATTATGGAACCACTATCACACTATCACTGTGAGATATATTGTTGTAAAACTGTACCAATCAACCTCAACCAAAATCCCTCATAAATTTCATCATCCAAATCTGATTTGTAACTCTATAATATACCTGGTGTACATGATCACATACCTGCAAACCTTCCTTCACTTTAACAACAAGAGACTAGCATTTTCATCAAACTTTACTTTAGTCTCACATGACTAATTTTGGATTAGTCAAAAACCCTAACTTGCAATAATCATAACTATATACATGTAATGAATAAATATCTGAAAATGGTACACAATGTTCTTCAGTGTCTTTTATGCAATTCCTCCTGATTTCACTACTTGGAACCTCTCAAAAAAGGATTTATAGCAAAAATGGCATACCTTGTTGAATTTTGGCTTATTCTAGAGAGTGAACTTGTAGAGAATGCCTCGCATAGAATATTTGTTGTATGGATCTGAAAATTTTACACATAATACTATAGACTGTACTATAACCAATACATTTGGTCTTACTAAATTTGGATTTGTTATGAATGAACTATGACGTTTTTACCTGAAACACTTGTTTTAGACTAGTTTCAGGACTAGCCACAAACCCTATGTTCCACGATGTGTAACTCCAAAAATACAACGACCCATAAGATGAAATGTGTATCACAGCTACTTGGATATGTTTCCTCAATGGCCACCCAATTTCATGGTATGAATCATTCTAGAAAAAAAATTATTGCGAAAATAGTGAGATGACCTGTAAATAACATACCTTAGAAAGCATCATCAAAAGAATGTATCCTCCCTTGAATTCTGGCCTTCTTTACTTCACCTTTTCTCTGAAATTTGGCTTAGATATCCTTTGGTTACCTCAGTCACCTGTAGATATTCAATATTCTCAAGTGTGATTACAATGAGAGAGCCTTGCCTCTTATTTATACTTTTATGTAGCTTCCTCAAGGGGTTGTCTTTTAACCATCTTAACCCAGTTTCCTTATTTTAGGATTAACCCACTTCTAATTTCTCCATTAAATTTATTAAGTGAATAATTTCTTTTGCATTCACTTTGAATTATAGTACACTCATCACTTCACTGTATTATTTACCTTCTAAAATCTCTTCAACCACTTTGACTACTTTGACCTTTTGGGGCTTCTAGATGACTCGTGAGGGTTCTCCAACTTCACATGGCCATAACTCTCTAACCGTGAGGAGTTATGTGGCGTTCCACATACCAATGGAAATAATATGACATGTACTATCCATCTAGAATATTCTTACCTGCAAATATATCAAAACTCATACTATTATCCATCAAACAAACTTTGGTCCATTACCCAAACCTTTATCTAACTTCACATGGCCATAACTTTCTAACCGTGAGGAATTATATGACGTTCCACATACCAAAGGAAATGGCATGACATGTACTATCCATATGGAATATTCTCACCTTCAAATATATTAAAACTCATACCATTATACATCAAACAAACTTGGGTCCATTACCCAAACATTTGTGCTACCGGACTTTATCCAAGGGTTGACATCAATCACTAAGGGTTGAAATAAATCTAAAATATCACTCTCCAATGGTTAACATAAATGACAACCAACAACCCATACCAACTATCCATCAACCTAAGCCAATTGGATGACAATCGCCCCCTTTGTCATTGATGGCAACACTTAGTCATGATAACATTCATGCTTATACTCCTCATCAATGCTTCTATCTCTCCCCCTTTGACATCAATGGAAAAGGGTATCTCCCTTTGGGGCTGATCCCCCTGATTGAACTCTCCTTGGGTTGCATATTGCATCTGATAAATATCTCCCCCTTTGTCATCAATGACAAAGGTATCTTTCCATCCAGGGTTGCTCCCCCTAAATGAATTGTCATTGAGGGTACTCCCCTTGACTAAACTTTTCCTGAAACTGATCCCCCAACCTGAATTGTCCTCTTTATGGTGCTTCCTCATGTAAATCTAAGACATAAAATATAAGCATTCAAAAAAATTCATTTTGGAGTAGAAATTACTTTGAGTCTCTGGCGAAAATACTCAAAGGCTTTCCTTGGAAGCAGTTTTGTAAAGATGTATGTCATTTGTTCTTTTGTGCCCACATATTCAACTCTGATGTTCTTCTCTGCAACCTATTCCCGTAGAAAGTGATACTTTATTGGAATGTTCTTCTTCTTGGAGTGCATCATTGGGTTCTTTGAGATACTAACAACACTTGTATTATCACAATAGATTGGAATGGGCTCATCATACTCAACTTGTATATTTGTCAAAGTTTGTTTCATCCATAGAACCTGAGTACAAAATCCTACCGCTGCAATATACTCTACTTCGGTTGTAGATAAAGATATTGATGATTGTTTCTTACTTAACCAAGATAGTAAACACTCATCTAAGTAGAACGCTTCTCCATTGGTGTTTTGTCGATCATTAATGCAACTTGCCCAATCTGCATCTGTGTAGGCAATAAGTGATAAATCCTTTCCTTTTGGATATCATAATCCAAACTCTTATGCTCCTTTGAGATATATGAAAATCCTCTTTACTTCTAAGACATGTGATTCCTTTGGTGTTGCTTGAAATCATGCCACCTGTCCAATTGTCTGCAATACACCTGGTCTAGATGTTGTCACATATAGTAAGTTGTCAATCATTGACCTGTATTGCCTCTGGTCTGTATACTTTGAATCATCATCTTTTCTCAACTTGCAACTGGTTTGCATAGGAGTGGTAACTGGTTTGCAATCTTCCATTCTGAACCTCTTTAGAATTTCTCTGATATACTTAGTTTGAGAAAAAAAAATTCCTTGGTTTCTTTGAGATATCTGAAGACCCAGAAAGAAGGATAGTTCTCCAAGTAATGACATTTTAAATTCATTGTCCATATCCTTTGCAAATTTTTGGCTTAACCTGTCATTAGTGCTTCCAAAAACAATATCATCAACATAAATTTCAATTAATAAAATACTACCTTGAGTTACATTGATGTAGAGGTTGTTATATGTGCTTCCTTTCCATAGTTCATATGGAGTTTTGTCATTGTTGTTTCTGAGCATTACTCTATTTTGAATGTGAATTGTTGTATGCATTGCATGTGTCCAAAAAATATCTATCAATTTGAAATCCATTAGCATTGTTCGAGTCATTTCCTATGTAATTATCATCCATTATGATAATGTTCCTTTGTCTCTGAACCACTCTTTGAACCAATCTATGAATCCATTCTCTTGTCCATATTGTCCAAGACTCTACTTCCGCAATTGTCCATAATGCTAACCCATTTATCACTATACTATCATGAAGTCTTGATTAATCCATCAAAGTGTACTTATGCTAACTTAATGCTCTGGATTTGTCTTCTCAAACTTTGCACGCTGCTCGAAGGATGGTTCTTTGGTCTGTCATAGCTATCGCATAGACTCCCCCTGTCTAATATTCATATTACATGGGAGTCTCTAAGTCAGATATCTCGGAACAATTCCTGCTCTGATGTGTATTCATCATCATCTTCATTGGTATATTCATCATTATCTTCATTGGTAGATTCATCATCTCTCTGAGCTCTCACTTCTTTTTTTCTGTCTGTGGATTCATATTTCACTACAATGCTTGAAAGTACAATCTCTTGAACATGTTCCTTATTTACCTGTCCTTCTTTTCTTTCAGTTATTTTCCAAACCTTTCTATATCTGACATCTTTCTTTTTCTCTGTAGAATTTTCTTCATCTCGTTTTATTGCCAATCTTGAGATCTCTGGGACCTGGTCTTTGTTCACTTGTTCTTTCTTATCCATACTTTCTTATATATGATATCAGTGTTCTCTTTCATGGAAGTATTGATCATGCTTCTACAATCACTAGATATATGTCCATAGTTATGAAATTTGTAACATTCAATGTTAAGTGGGGCCACATATGCACTTCTTGCTTGAACATTTATTTTATAATCCCTGCAATCTTCAACCTTATGTCCAAAATTAGTACAACAAAAACAATGACCATAAAAGAAATTTGCATACCTGGGAGTGAATGATCTTCTTTGTGGTGTAGTCCTTCTTAATTTATGCCTTGACTGATCATGATCATGATTGAAGCTTCTGTGTGACTTGAACATGAATGGTCTTCTTGAAGATGTATCTTCAATAGTTTTCTTAGATTCTGGTTGACCATGATTCCTTCATTTGAGTACTTCTGCATAACTCTTTCCATTTTCTTTGTTCTTCTTTTATAGCAACCTTGAGTGCTTCTCTTCATTCTCTATAACTGATGTGGATGTTTATGTCTCTTCAATGTTCTTATTAAGCTTGATGATTTTACTTTTCAATGTGACAACTTTTTCTTCAAGCTTCTCAACCTCTTCTTCTTTCTTCATTATCTGAGACTTCATGACTTCTTTTGTTCTTTTCTCTTCGTCAAGCTGAATTTTTAATGTGATTATTTCTTCTTCAAGTCCATTCTGTTCTTGACCAAACTCTGCCTCAAGTTGGTTTCGATCATTAGTTCTTTCCTTAAGATAATCTGTCAATATCTTCTCTCTCATTCTTGCTTCTTCCTTCTGTGTTTCTATGTTGGTTTCCAAATATTGCTTTTGATATTCAATATTTTCTTCGATCTATCTGGCTTCTTCTAGCTGAGTTCTTAAGTTCTTGATGACTTGTTGGGCTTCTTCAAAAATGTGAACACTTTCCTTTTGTTTCATCAATTCTTTCTTGAGTGGCTTGTTTTCTTCTCTTAGTTCATCTAAAGCACTAATCAATTTTGCTTCATAATTGTCTTCCTTTTCAATTAGTTTTTTTGTCTCATTTCCTTCATTGCATTATATTTCAAGATGTCCATGTTTTTCACAATTAAAGCAAAACAACATACCTCTGGTGATTATGTACTCTTAATCTTTTGAATTTGTTTGATGTGGTGAACATAATTCTTCTTGATCTGTATATGCATCTTCTTTGGAATTTTTTTAATCTGTGATGGGTGAAGAATATATGGCATGTAACTTATCCCAAAGTTCTTTGGTTGATGAACATTTACCAACCTTTTCTCTTACCGGATTTGGTAATCCTTCCCAGATGAAATCCATTGCTATTTTGATATTCTTCTTCAATTCCTTCTTGGCTGCAGTCTTTGCCCTTTTTGAACTATTATATGTTGTAACAACTGATAGCCAAATATAATGTCCATGTGTGTCACATACCCACTACTCAAAATCAATTTTTTTTCATTGATTCCTCAACAGTCAGGATCCCCGAAGTCCTACGGGGCTTAGCACAGGCTAGCTCTTTCCTTTTTTCCACCTCCATGTGATTATAGTTCGCGATTATGAGTCGAAGCAGCACGACATATTTTCGCACTTCGCGACTCGGTGCTACCAGAATGTCGAGTCTCTCGACATTACAAACCTCGAAGCTTGAAACAATGAAACGTCGAACTCCGATGAGGCTAACGAGGGGCAAGTTTCTCTCTTGGGGACTTGTCTACGTGACCCTGTACTGTACCCACGCGCTTAAGACAACCAAGAGCTTAACAACTTTTTGCGATTTGGGGAATCGCAATACACGACTCCTACATTTACCCATTCAAATCCCTAAAGCTTCCGAGGTCTCCAAAGTTTCCCTCCCAAGGGAGATCGACCTTCCGCACATGACCGTGTATTTCCCAGAGTCAAATTCGGGTTTCGGAGTTTCTTCTTTTCTGATGCCGAGAGTTCTTGACCTCTCGATCTCCCGAACTCCGATGAACCAACTCCTCGTCTTTGTCCCTTAGCCCCTTCTGGCTAGATTCTTGGTCCACATGACCACTATCCTCGTGACCACAGCCCTATCTCCTATCGGGGTTTCGGACATCGCAATGCCGAACCGCAAGGACACCTTGTCCACGAGATTCCCGATATCCCGATCCCCGATTGTCCGACCTGACGTCAGCTAAGCCCCACAACAACGGAGCTTTCTCCCCCTGGTCGGGGTTTCGGACTTCACGATTCCAAGTTGCAAGGACTTCTTGTCCACGGGATTCTCGATATCTCGACTCGCGATTTCCCGATTGACGATTCTCCTTTCGGGACTTTTCTTGGAGGCCCCGATCACTGTCGCACGTCCCCTCAAGATGGACGGTCCCGATCGCCTCTCGTTTTTTCGCGACTTCGAATGCTCCAGAAGTCTTGTCCTCAAAACTTGCGAAACGTCGAACTCCGATGCACGGAATTGTCCTTCTATCAGGACTTTCTCCGATAGTCTGGATCTCCACCACGTATCCCCAACGGATGGACGATCTAGATCTATATCGGGATTTTTACCAAGGAGTGTCCCGATCTTTTGTCATCAGGACTCTCGAAACCCCGAACTACGAATCCCCGATACCGACTCCTCTCTCGTGACTTTCGCCCTTGTTCATGAGGGCTTAACCCTTATGCACCTCCTAACGGATCCAACGGCTATCGGGCTCTCTAGCTAAAATCCAACGACTCAGATCAGTCCCACGCTGTGTACTCTCTCTCACTACTATCTAGATGGAAAACGAAACCAACGGTCCAGATACTCCCACAGACCTTGGGGATCTACGGTCCCGATTTCCTCGCTATTCACGAAGGTAGAGGAAAAGGGGCAAGGTATGTAACGCCCTTCTTTCTTTCGTCAATCTAGAAGTCGTGAATGACCATGGGTCTTCCAACGAGGTCTCATCCCTCGATCGATACTTATCCCTACGTTGCTACTTCGGGATTTTAAGAGGGTCATTCCTCCTTGTACAGGGTTGTTAAGACTTGCTCATTCAAGTCCCTTTTTCCAGGTTCTTAGTAAACCTTTCCAAGGAGGGAATCTCTGTGAAGAGATCTATTCTGGGGCATCCCTGGAGATAGGTAAGGGTAAACAAATTCTTGAGGACAGACTAGAAGTCCTGCTTGGTTCAACTCATGCATAGTTAAATTCATTTATCAACATAAGCTATGCGTGGTCTTTCTATTATAAACATATATCCATTATTTATTATCAAAACACTGCACAAACATTCTTATACTGTAATCGTTCACAACATCACAGTTCTATAAGCATATATGTCGGTATATGAATTTCAAGATGCAATATGTAAGACACTTATAAGAAATAACACTGGAAGAGAGTGCAACGGCTGAGAGGGGTGCTCGTTTCCACCCAACCGTAGGCGTAGCGACTCCCGGCGGATTTACCACTAGCCACCCCCGAGCTGAGACCACGATGCGGTGAGACTGCATCTCTCTGTCTGCCAGTGACCAGGAGCGAAGGTTGCAATCCTTCCTCTCTTCTATCACTCACTCTGCGTAATGCCAGAGTTCCCCTCGTGTCTGCCCCCCAATCGCTTCTACCATACGCCTTATCCTCTTGCGAGGTTGCGTGTGGCACGATTACCCTCGTGCTGATCAGGCCTGACGACTCTACAGATGGGCGATTCACCATCCCATCCCTCATTAAGCCATCCACCTACCAGCCTGCGAGACATTAAATTCAGGGCCAGCGAGCCGCTTTTGGTTCTCTGGGCCAGTGGAGTCCAAATACGGTATTAATTCTCGGTGGAATTTAACGCCACCTTTTCAGGTGCCTTCCACTGCCATCGTGGTCTCTTTTCTGCACATCCCCTCTCAGCAGTCCTGCAATAAATTCAAAGTGTTATTCCCATTCATTGACCTTTTTCTCAAGGTCCATTTACATCACATATTCACATTTATGAGTTTGCCATAGTTCTTGGCCAGTCCAGTTATATTTACAAGTTGGGAGAAATAGGGTGTTACAATTCCCTCCCCCTTAAAAGGAACATCGTCCTCGATGTTCTTATCTACTAACATGTATTGCATGTACAAAAGTAAACAAAATCGGATATGCCTGTCTCATGGCATCCTCCATTTCCCATGTAGCCTCATATGGGCCAAAATGTTTCCACTGCACCTTGACCTGTGCAATGGTTCTGTTCCGGAGTGAGGTTTCCTTTCTGTCCAATATGCATTGGGGTTCTGGTAGAAATTCTCCCTCCGGT
>ML814414.1:19033-29448 GCA_009831015.1 Picea engelmannii | reverse complement strand
CTATGCACAGTCTAAGGGTGCCATCCTTCTTTTTCACAAACAGGACTGGTGCTCCCCATGGGGACACGCTGGGTCAAATATAACCCTTATCCATCATCTCTTTCAATTGCAATTTGAGTTCAACTAACTCAGGTGTGCTCATCCGGTAGGGTGTCCTTGACACTGACACTGCTCTTGGTGCGAGTTCTATCGAGAAGTCAATGTCTCTTCTCATAGGTAGACCTGGTACCTCTTTCGGAAACACATCTCTGTATTCCCTCAGGATTGGGTGATCGTCAGGGCTTGGTTTAGTGCCTTCGATTGTTTTTAGCACCTGTATTGCATATAGGGGACATCCCTTTCGGCAATACTTTCTCATTTGCAGGGCTGATATTTGTCTCACCGAGACCAGTTTTCGGATCCCTTGGAGGGTTATCCTTTTTCCTTCTTTGCTCACACATTCTAAGGTTTTATGGTAACCATCCAATTTGGCTTTATGGGCGGCCAGCCAGTCCATACCAATCAACATATCGTATGATCCCAGGGGTAATACATTAAGGGTTTCTTGGGTGGGGAATTCGCCCAACCTTAGTTGGCAGGCTGGTATGACCTCCACTACCTTTCTTTTGGTGCCAGTGGCTAACTGTACCAACCATGGCTTGGTTTGCTTTCGTGGATGTAGTTTACACTTATCAACAACTCTAGGGGCTATATAACTCAAATTTGAACCAGGTTCAATCAACACAGACACTAGATGGTTGAAAATCATACCTTCTATTTCCACCACTGAAGCTTGGTGGTCAGCTTGGTTATTATCCAAGGCTGCATAAATTTGTGGCACACTCCTTGCCACATCATTGACTGTGGTAGCTTCTTGAATGTTATAGACTTTCCGACTGTTCTTTTGTCGGTGTGGACAGTCTCTCAGGAGATGCTCTTCTCCGCAACCCCAGCATTTCAGAGGTTCTCTCTTTGGGTTATTAGTCTTCACTGGTATAGGTCCAAAATTTTTATTTCCGTCCATCGAGGGAAATTTCTATTGGAGTACACTCCGAGCTGGAAAGTTCATTCTAGGGTTCTTTTTGTAGTTTTTAAATCCTGAGGATTTGCTCCCCTTTTTCTGAAATCTCGAACCACTCTTTTGTTTCCAGTCTCCACGAGACTCTGCTTGATGCCCATATTGTTCATGACAATATGTTGTCTTTCGTATAGTGTCTTCTAAGGTCTTTGGCTCGTCAAATTCAATTTGGTTCTAGTATTCCTTGGGCATCCCACTGATGAAGCGTTGTGCCTTCGCCTTCTCTGCTTTGATGTAGGGTACATATCTCAATAAGTCGAGGAATTTGTTGACATATTCCTCCATAGTAAGTTGTCCCAGTTTAAGTTCATAAAACTCTTTAGCCTTCTCGTCGAAATATCTTTCCGAAAAATACTTCTTCCGGAAGTACTTCTCAAACCGTTTCCAAGACAGGTCTTCCTCGCGGACCCCTTTCATATTCTTAAGGTCTTCCCACCAGATGGAAGCCTTTCCGTTCAGGTTGAAAGTGGCCACTCGAGCCTTCAAATTCTCTGAAAAATCATGGACTCTGAAATATTTCTTCAGTCCAAGTAGTCAGGCCTCGGCTTCCTCTCCCTTATTTATCTCACCGTCGAAGGAGGAAGGTTTGGCCTTTCTAAATTCCTCAAATTTATGACTCTTGGAAGTCTTTTGCTTCTTCTGTTTTCTGCGAGAATAGGAATTGGTCTTGCTGCTGGAAGAGCCTTCTGAATCGCCAGCTTCCTTCTCAGTGGAATCGTCTGGCACTGGTCCTTTACCTCTGGGGTGAACCTTTCTTGATGTGCTTCTCTCAGTATGGCCACTGACACGATCATGATTCTGCATCTCAGGTTCATGCTGCATTTGTCGATGTAGGTCAGATAAGCTCTGCAGTAGAACTGCATTGATTTCGGTTTGCTTTTCTTGTTCTTTCATCATCCTTTCATTGTTGGCCTTACAGCTTTGCAATTCAACCATGAGACTCCTCATAGTCTCGGCTAGGTCTGGAGGGGTTCCTATTGCTCTTCTTTCGTCAGACTCTTCGTCTCTGTTGTGGGAGCCTTCTCCCACCTCTTGGTGAGTAACCATACTCTGCGTCTGTAGATTCCCGCGGCTGATCGTCCGCTTGAGTGAAAAGACAAATGCTAGTTATTAGTCAAGAGTTGAACACATTTTTATAATTTGCATAATTTATAACTCTTTCACAGGCATACACAGTCGGGTTCTCGTCTCCGAGTTTTTTTTTTTTTTTGACAATTCTGGGCAAGAGAGTTTCGTTAGGGGGTTACTCCTCATAGGAGTACTTCGAACGAAGCTTATGCGTAACTTGTGCATGAGCCCAATCAGGCCGAGTGTTGTAACCATGCTCTGATACCACTTTGTCACATACCCACTACTCAAAATCAAACTTTTTTCATTGATTCCTCAACAGTCAGGATCCCCGAAGTCCTACGGGGCTTAGCACTGGCTAGCTCTTTCCTTTTTTCCACCTCCATGTGATTATAGTTCGCGATTATGAGCCGAAGCAGCACGGCGTATTTTCGCACTTCGCGACTCGGTGCTACCAGAATGTCGAGTCTCTCGACATTGCAAACCCCGAAGCTTGAAACAATGAAACGCCGAACTCCGACGAGGCTAACGAGGGGCAAGTTTCTCTCTTGGGGACTTGTCTACGTGACCCTGTACTGTACCCACACGCTTAAGCCAACCAAGAGCTTAACGGATTTTCACGATTTGGGGAATCGCGATACACGACTCCTACATTTCCCCATTCAAATCCCTGAAGCTTCCGAGGTCTCCAAAGTTTCCCTCCCAAGGGAGATCGACCTTTCGCACATGACCGTGTATTTCCCAGAGTCAAATTCGAGTTTCAGAGTTTCTTCTTTTCTGATGCCGAGAGTTCTTGACCTCTCGATCTCCCGAACTCCTATGAACCAACTCCCCGTCTTTGGACCTTAGCCCCTTCTGGCTAGATTCTTGGTCCACGTGACCACTATCCTTGTGACCACAGCCCTATCTCCTATCGGGGTTTCGGACATCGCAATGTCGAACCGCAAGGACACCTTGTCCACGGGATTCCCGATATCCTGATCCCCGATTGTCCGACCTGATGTCAGCTAGGCCCCACAACAACGGAGCTTTCTCCCCCTGGTCGGGGTTTCGGACTTCGCGATTCCAAGTTGCAAGGACTTCTTGTCCATGGGATTCCTGATATCCCGACTCGCGATTTCCCGATTGACGATTCTCCTTTCGGGACTTTTCCTGGAGGCCCCGATCACTGCCATGTGTCCCATCAAGATGGACGGTCCTGATCACCTCTCGTTGTTTCGCGACTTCGAATGCTCCGGAAGTCTTGTCCTCAGGACTTCCGAAACGCCAAACTCCAATGCACCGATTTGTCCTTCTATCGGGACTTTCCCCGATAGTCTGGATCTTCGCCACGTATCCCCAACGAATGGACGGTCTAGATCTATATCGGGATTTTTACCAAGGAGTGTCCTGATATTTTGTCATCAGGACTCTCGAAACCCCGAACTCTGAATCCCCGATACCGACTCCTCTCTCATGACTTTCACCCTTGTTCACGAGGGCTTAACCCTTATGCACCTCCTAACGGATCCAACGGCTATCGGGCTCTCTAGCTAAGATCCAACAACTCAGATCAGTCCCACGTTGTGTACTCTCTCTCACTGCTATCTGGATGGAAAAAGAAACCAATGGTCCAGATACTCCCACAGACCTTGGGGATCTACGGTCCCGATTTCCTCGTTATTCACGAAGGTAGAGGAAAAGGGGCAAGGTATGTAACGCCCTTGTTTCTTTCGTCAATCTAGCGGTCGTGAATGACCATGGGTCTTCCGACGGGGTCTCGTCCGTCGATCTATACTTATCCCTACACTGCTACTTCGGGATTTTAAGAGGTTCATTCCTCCTCGTACAGGGTTGTTAAGACTTGCTCATTCAAGTCTGTTTTTCCAGGTTCTTAGTAAACCTTTCCAAGGAGGGAATCTCTGTGAAGAGATCTATTCTGGGGCATCCCTGGAAACAGGTAAGGGTAAACAAATTCCCGAGGATGGACTAGAAGTCCTGCTTGGTTCAACTCATGCATAATTAAATTCATTTATCAACATAAGCTACGCGTGGTCTTTCTGTTATAAACATATATCCATTATTTCTTATCAAAACACTGCACAGACATTCTTATACTGTAATCGTTCACAATATCACAGTTCTATAAGCATATATGTCAGTATATGAATTTCAAGATGTAATATGTAAGACACTTATCAGAAATAACACTGGAAGAGAGTGCAACTGCTGAGAGGGGTGCTCGTTTCCATCCAACCGTAGGCGTAGCGACTCCCAGTGGATTTACTACTAGCCACCCCCGAGCTTAGACCACGATGCGGTGAGACTGCATCTCTCTGTCTGCCAGTGACCAGGAGCGAAGGTTGCAATCCTTCCTCTCTGTTATCACTCACTCTGTGTAATGCCAGAGTTCCCCTCATGTCTGCCCCCCAATCGCTTCTACCATACGCCTTATCCTCTTGCGAGGTTGCGTGTGGCATGATTACCCTCGCGTTGATCAGGCCTGACGGCTCTACGGATGGGCGGTTCACCATCCCATCCCTCATTAAGCCATCCGCCTACCAACCCGTGAGACATTAAATTCAGGGCCAACGAGCCGCTTTTGGTTCTCTGGACCAGTGGAGTCCAAATACGGTATTAATTCTCGGTGGAAGTTAATGCCACCTTTTCAGGTGCCTTCCACCGCCATCGTGGTCTCTTTTCTGCACATCCCCTCTCAACAGTCTTGCAATAAATTCAAAGTGTTATTCGCATTCATTGACCTTTTACTCAAGGTCCATTTACATCACATATTCACATTTATGAGTTTTCCATAGTTCTTGTTCAGTCCAGTTATATTTACAAGCTGGGGGAAACAGGGTGTTACAATGTGCCTGTAAAAATACTTTCAGCCTCCTGCTCCACATCTCATAGTTAAAACCATTCTGACCATTAAACATTTGTACTCCATTCCCAGAATAATCCATGATCTCCTTCCAGTGGTTAAATTGTTTTCTGAAGGAACCGGCTCTGATACCAATTGTTAGATTACTAAGAGGGGGGTTGAAACAGTAATAGAGCAATTTAATCATTTTTCACCATAAAATGAAAGTGTTATATCAATGTAGCATTATCATCCAATAGTTGCAGAGTAAATACAATGAACAAATGAGAAATCACACACATACATAGTACACCAGTGTTTTACGTGAAACTCAAAGTAGGGGAAAACCACATAATGTTGTTTCTTATATGTCTTTAATAATTACATTCATTGGAAGCACCAACTTCCTTTATTTTCCAACTGCAACTGAAAAGAGACTTCAACCTCCTAGTTTCTCAAGCTACAACCTAAGGGAAGCTCCAACTCCCAAATTCTCTGCCTACAACCAGAAGGAGGCTACAACCCCCTATGTTCTCTGGCTACAACCACCTGTCCTTTCCCCATCCAATCGCCCTGACGTATAAGTAGAATGATGGAACCATTGTCACACTATCACTGTGAGATATATTGTCGTAAACCTGTACCAATCAACCTCAACCAAAATCCCTCATCAATTTCATCATCCAAATCTGATTTGTAACTTTTTAATAGACCTAGTGTATATGATCACATACCTGCAAATCTTCCTTAACTTTAACAACAAGAGACTAGCATTTTCATCAAACTTTACTTTAGTCTCACATGACTAATTTTGGATTAGTCAAAAACCCTAACTTGCAATAATCATAACTATGTACTTGTAATGAATAAATATTTGAAAATGGTACACAATGTTCTTCAGTGTCTTTTATGCAATTCCTCCTAATTTCACTACTTGGAACCTCTCAAAAAAGGAGTTATAGCAAAAATGGCATACCTTGTTGAATTCTGGCTTATTCTAGAGAGAGAACTTGTATAGCATGCCCCACACGAAATATTTGTTGTATGGATATGAAAATTTTGCACATAATACTATAGACTATACTCTAAACAATACATTTGGTCTTACTGAATTTGGATCTGTTATGAATAATTTATGACGTTTTTACCTGAAACACATGTTTTAGACTAGTTTCAGGACTAGCCACAAACCCTATTTTCCACGGCGTGTAACTCCAAAAATACAACGACCCACAAGCTGAAATGTGTATCATAGCTACTTCGATATGTTTCCTCAATTGGCTCCCAATTTCACGGTCTGAATCATTATAGAAAAAAATTATTGCAAAAATTGTGAAATGACCTGTAAATAACATACCTTAGAAAGCATCATCAAAAGAATTTATCCTCCCTTGAATTTTGGCCTTCTTTACTTCACCTGCCTTCTGAAATTTGGCTTAAATATCCTTTCGTTACCTCAGTCACCTGTAGATATTCAAGATACACAAGTGTGATTAAAATGAGAGAGTCTTGCCTCTTATTTATACTTTTATGTAGCTTCCTCAAGAGGTTACCTTTTAACCATCTTAACCCACTTTCCTTATTTTAGGGTTAACCCACTTCTAATTTCTCCATGGAATTTATTATTTAAATAATTTCTTTTGCATTCACTTTGACTTATAGTACACTCATAACTTCACTTTATTATTTACCTTCTAAAATCTCTTAAACCACTTTGACTACTTTGACCTTTTGGGGATTTTAGATGACTCATGAGGGTTCTCCAACTTCACATGATGACCATAACTCTCTAACCCTGAGGAGTTATGTAACGTTCCACATACCATTGGAAATGACATGACATGTATTATCCATCTAGAATATTCTTACCTGCAAATATATCAAAACTCATATGATTATCCATCAAACAAACTTGGGTCCATTACCCAAACCTTTCTCTAACTTCACATGGCCATAACTCTCTAATCGTGAGGAGTTATGTTACGTTCCACATACCACCAGAAATGACATGACATGTACTGTCCATATGGGATAGTATTACCTTCAAATATATTAAAACTCATACCATTATACATCAAACAAACTTGGGTCCATTACCCAAACCTTTGTGCTACCGGAACTCGCTACCGGACTTTCTCCAAGGGTTGACATCAATCACTAAGGGTTGACATAAATATAAAATATCACTCTCCAATGGTTGACATTAATGACAATCAACAATCCATACCAACTATCCATCAACCTAAGCCAACTGACTAACATTATGTATATGCCTACAATGTTAATGTAGTGAATCCCATTAGAACTCTGCAGTGATGTATTGATCATTGTGAATGAGTGTAGCTAGCAACTTTTTTTCTTCATAGATAAGCTACCACCATTCTAGCTAGTTTGTGTTCTACAATATTTTGTTAGTCAATAATAGAAGTTGGGTTTCACTATATTTTCGTGTTCTTTGCTATATTTTCGTTTGTAACTCATTTCGTTCTCAATACAATCCAGGTCATATATTCCCCCTCCCGCATTAGGATTAGCTCCCTTCTAGATGAGATCAATAGGAAAAACACCTTCACAAAGAAAACATATTTTTTGTTAGTTGAATTGAAATTACCTTAGCTATTTAGAATTGCTAGATCTAACACATGCATTATATATATACACACACAACATAGCAAAACATGTTTGTTTTTTAATTTTGCGAGAAATACATAAACAAATCATATAAACATTTTGCTTTGTGACTTCTCTATAAACATGTGTGGCTCTTGAACTAGTGGACCACATTAGTCAAGGAGTGTAGTTGGCATCTCTTTCTCTTCAAAGATAACCTACCACCATTGGACATAACATCGTGCTATGCTTCACTTATTTCTCCAACTAATGATAATTCTATATTTCATGTGGGGCAAAAATACACAACACTTAGTTGGACTAACTATTGTTTTCCCTACCAATTCACACATCAACTCAAGTTTGGCACATTCGAGTGAACAAGTCTTGGTTACAAAAACTAGGCATAATTGTGTAACATTTTCAAAGAAAGAAAGGGATTCTAACAATGCTTTGGTACTGAAAAGTTTCATCATAGAACTGCATAAAATGACTGCCAAACTACAAACTAATTTCATGCAAATTGCCCGGCCATCCAAAGTCCCGAATGCCATTCACTCATCACAAAAGCATAAAGACTTTAAAAGACAAGTAATCAACAGTTTAGATGCCCTTATCGACAATGTTTATAGTCACCAACAATGAGGGTAGAGCTAACCACATAAATCTTTGCACCAACCTCCCACCCTTATTTCTATTAAAAAAAACACAATTGCCATAAGTTTTATGATTTAAGATAGGTTAGAGATAACTTGAAATGGTTATTACTTGGCTATCATTCGATATTGACCACTCATGTTTCATGCTCTTCTTGAACTAGTTCTTATTTCTTATTGCATATATTGATATGATTTAAATGAAAAGTTGTTTTTAAGCAACATAGATTCTCCAAAGCTAAAGGAAAGGATTTGTTGTTTCACAATGCCTTTGGTTTCTTTTTTAATTTTAATGGCTAAATAAATTAACCACGGCTTATTATGCTTAGCTTACTTAAGTTTTCAACTTTCAATAGACCGAGGAATAATATAAATAAAGCTAGCTTAGGGTTTATTAGTCCTTGCCCTTCGGGCTACAGGAACTATAGTAATTGGTTAGCCTTTTCTCTATTAGTCTTGCATGCAAATCAATGACCATTTATTGTTTTAAGCCAAGGTTTTTCCAAATTGATACATTTTTTCCACTCACATTTTTGTTTTTAGCCTAGGTTTTAAGTTTGAGGTCTTATTTGGCCTCTTCATGAGGCACAACCCCACATTTTCAACCAAAATATTATTTTAAAGAAGACATATGATTAGTAATTTTCCTCAAGTTAAGTAATGCCAGAACCAAGTCTCTTGAGTCGCCACCTACATTGTTATGCAAACATTGGTTCCCTTGATTTTCATAGTTGCCACTCCTTCGGCTCATAGTTTCCTCTCCTCCTCAAGAGATTGGTTGGTCCTTCCTATTCGCTTCTTCGCCTCATAGTTGCCTGTCCTCCTCAAGAAATCAGTCAATCCTTCCTATTCACTGAAAAATCAAGCCCAAGCAAATGATGCATGCTCCTTCATGCCTACATTGCTTCATTTTTTTAGCATCCACTCATGGAGAATTTGGCCCATAGCTGCCTCTTCTCCTCAATAAAATGGTCGTTCCTTCCGATTCATTGAAAAATCAAAACCAATCCAAAATAGATGCTGCAAATTTCCTAAAATTTTCCCAATTTTTGGGAAGCTCCTTCATTCCTGTGTTTATTCAATTTTTGAGCATCCAGCCTTAGGCATGCTCAACATCTAGACTTATCATGGTGTGGATTTTTTGAGCATCCATACTTAGGCATGCTTGACATCCAAACTTATCGTGTTGTGGCTTCCTTCTCTTCTTCGATGGTAGTCTTGAGTTCAAAGTGGAAGATAATTTTCTCTGATATATAGAATCATGATTTATAGTGAGGTAAAGTAAAATCAAAATCTATAAAACTCCTATTTTAGCTATGAAAATCTTCATAAAGCCTTTCTTCCTCCTATTGAATGTTCAACTACTTTAAGATAAACGTGTCCAACTACTTTTTTTCATATCATTGTTTATATGTTCCCAGGTGACGCTCGTGATTCCTTATGTAAATTGTTTAGATGCTTAGAAATTTGGCCACAGGTTGCGTATGAGAAGTGTTATGGAACTAGGGTTTGAATCAAGCACTAGATGTTTTTTCCTTGACATGGTCAAAAAAGTGGTGGAGATTATAGATTTTATGCCTACTCCAATGGGACGAGGAGATATGAGAAGCTCACTCTCGCAAGCCCAGCTTTGGCAACCCTCCCCGCAGTATGATTTCATTGTTCCTTAATATTCCCATTTGTTGCAACACTCTCCATTAGTACAC
Organism: Picea engelmannii; assembly: GCA_009831015.1. Lineage (NCBI taxonomy): Eukaryota > Viridiplantae > Streptophyta > Pinopsida > Pinales > Pinaceae > Picea > Picea engelmannii. Next base: position 19,509 of record ML814414.1, on the reverse strand, counting down.
ATGTAATGTTGGGCCGAACCCATGTGTACCTTTGTTGCTATATTTGAGGTGCTTTCTCAAGTGGTTTCACTCCAGTGTGATTTTCATGTCTTTCCAACATGCCTTCAGTGAACAGATAACTTAATTGGACGTTGCATATACATGTATCTCAATTCATTTCATGTGCTTTCTAGAGTGGTTTCACTATAGTGTGATTTTCATGCCTTTCCAGCATGCCTTCTATGAATAAATAACTTAAGTGCTTGTTGCATATACATGTATCTCAGTTCATCCATATACGAAGAACAATACCTTAATCTGCTAAACCACAATTTGTCAGAGCACTCCTCTCTATTGATAAATGGCCAACTTTCTAGTCAATCTGAGGATCACAAGGGGTCCTTCTCTTTCTAACTAGCGAAAGACTATTATCTACTCTAAACGACTGAAAAATTAGTTAGGTACTTACTTTTTAATCCAGAAAGATAGTTAATTCC
>ML814413.1:93855-130370 GCA_009831015.1 Picea engelmannii | reverse complement strand
GCTTTGGAAGTCCTCCAAAGTTGCCCCGCTCAGAGAAAAGCCTTGTTGGCTGCTTTAGGCTCTACTGAGACTTGCAACCCGGGAACGATCATGTTAGATACAACTGACTTGAAGCCTCGTTTACCTTATCACGTCGCGTTTCATATGTATAGAACCAAGACCTTGAGCTCTGATACCATATGTTAAGAACCAAATATCAATATAGCATAGAAAAACCTCAGAATAAGTACTCAACACCTTGAAAAAGAGATAATTTTAGACAATAAGCCTCTTCGAGGGGGAAACCTCCTTTTACCCCACATAAATGTTCAAGTACAAGATGATTCCAAATGAAAATGTCTCCTTGGTATATATAGGAGACTGGGAGGTATAATTACAACTAATGGAATAAAGACGACATAAATAAAATAACATTACTAATGTAATGTGCCCCAATTAAGGGGTAATGGGCCAATATTAGGGCTTAACAGGGTATGCACAGATTATTGCACCAATGGAAAAAGTGCTAAAGAAGGATGTCAGATTTCAGTGGAATGAGTGCTTTCAACAAGGATTGGACGCCTTAAAATAAAAAATGGTCACAACACCTATCCTAGTATTCCTATATTGGGAAAAGACACTTCATGTGCATGTAAATGAATCAACCATAACACTTGGAGCAATTCTAGTGAAGCCAAGAGTAGGGGACTTAGACCATCCTATAGCCTTTTCAGGTAGAAAATTGGCAGAATTATAGCAGAATTACAACACCACAGAAATAGAAGGCCTAGCCATGGTATATGCACTTCAAAAGTTCAAGAACTACTTACTAGGTAAACACTTTAAAATTTTCACAAATCATTCTAGCCTTAAATATATATTCAACAAGCCAGTGTTGGGGGGGGGGGATAATCTGTAGATGGATATTTCTATTCCAAGAATTTGATTTCGAAGTGATAGTCAAACCAGGGAAGTTGAATGCAGGACCTGATCACCTATCAAGGGTAACTAATGGAGAGGAACCCACCACCATGGAAGAAAAGTTCCCTAATGAACAACTATTTTTAGTGCAATTAGTTGATGAATACTTTGATGATATTATTGAATAATTAAGTACAGAGAATGTGTCACAAAATTTTAGCACTACGTAGAATAAAAATATGGTAGTTAGAGTTGTAGAATATCAACTTATTACAAGAAACTTATACAAGATGGGTGCAGATAGAATTTTGAGAAGGCGTGTATTAGAACATGAAAGGCCCATAGTTTTGGTATAATGTCGTGAAGGTATAGTTGTAGGACACTATGCAGGAAAAGATACCGCAGAGAAGGTATTTCGTGCAGGATTATGGGGCCAACAGTCCATAGAGGTTCCAAGGAATATTTCCATAAATGTGATGTTTTTCAGAGAGATGGAAAATCCAATAGAAGGGATGATATGCCTCTAAGACCACAAGTAACCTTGCTGGTATTTGAAAAATGGGCAATAGACTTTGTTGGACCAATCAATCCACCAACAAAAAGGTCAGTAGCTAGATATATCATTACTGTGACTGAATACTTAAAAGATGGGTGTAAACAACACCAGTAAACGATTGTAGCACAGAGACAACATCACACTTCTTGTTTCCATATTTGGATGTCCAAGGATTTTGATGACTGACCAAGGAAATCACTTTATCAACAGTACCATTAGGGATATGATTAAGGAGTTTGAATTCTATCACCATAAGAGTACACCATACCATCCTCAGGAAAATGTAACAATAGAATCTTTTAATAATATCTTCGAAAATGCTTGGACAAAGATCTGCAATATCAACAGGGATGATTAGGACTTGAAAATACCAGCAGTACTATGGGCATGTAGGACCACCAGTAAGAAGTTGATAGGACAAACACCATTCATATTCATGTTGTTGAGACCTAAGTCTGCATCCCTTCCCTTCCTGCCTCATTTTCCATATACCTTCTTGAAAATATTTCCCCTTCTAGTTCGCTAAGTCAATTTCCCTCTCTAAATGACTTGTTTTTTTATCATTAACTTTCTTGATTGATTTTTTGTGAAAATTGTTTCTTTTTTCTTGAAGGATAATTGCATGTCGTGATTTGGTTTGAAATACTTGTTATCATGTTCTCCATTGATTGAGATTGTAGTAGGCCCACCAAGTCTTTTGTGTTCATAGGTGACATTCAGGACCACCAAGTCCTTTATATGAATAGTAAGCTTCCATGGGAAAGACACAACAATTCAGAGCAATCCATATCGGGATTAGATTTCAAGCCAAACAAATAGGTTGAATTTCAATGGTGGAGATCCAATAGGATGATAATGTCAATGACTCTCGTGCATTTGGGATTCCATAAAAGTGTGCGATTTAATCGCAAAGTTACACATAAGCCACTTCACAACCTTGGCATCAAAACGTTGGAGCTCATCTTTGTCAAAAACTCCCAAACATCGAATCGTCACATTGTTTCGATGATCATCCATCCAGGAGATATCTACACTTAGCACTAAAAAACTGTTGAATGTCGAAACGCCGGATCCACATGGAATTCATCAGTGGAGACACATGGCACTCATTTCAGACACCATTGGTTACATCATATTCCCATTTCTGGGTGACACATGTCACTCTATTCACATGGACAGGTTAGTGATAGTCACGTCATGGACACGTCAGATCCGAAGAGCCAAATGGTCGATCAACTAAAGAGTCGAAGTGTCAAAGTCCCAAAGTGCCACATCACTCCCCTAGTCTGGTCCTCCGAGAGTTATGAATACTTTTTGTTTGAAATCCCCCAATACTCGAAGAGTCAGAGACATGTAGTGCTCATCCATGCTGACACGTAACATTCATCCATTCTAACACATGGAATTCATCAGTCGCTGACACATGGGACTCATTTTAATCATTCTCAACATGCCATTTTGCCCCATTCTAGGTGACATATGTCATCCTTATTTCTGTGACACATCATCAATTCACATCACAACGCCATGTTAGATATGGGAGATTGTCCTCTGGGATATTTCTATCAAGAGTAAGAGTAGTCTCTAGAAGTCTTGAACATCGAACTCCCGAAGTATTTAATTGTAAATAGGTCTTAATCTCATATCAATTAGCAATCATCATGAATTAATGACTACAAAAGATTGTCACTTTGGTAGATTCCAACCCAGAGCAAATGTAAATCACTAAAGTGTTGTAGCACCGAAGAGCCAGAGATGTGTTGCACTCTTCTATCACGACATGTGGCATTCACCTAGCACTGACACATGGCATCCATCCATTGAGACACATGGAATTCATCAGTTGATACATGTGGAACTTATTTTAAGAACATTTGGGGTTGTCATTTGTACTATTTCAAGTGACATGTGTCACCCACCTTTCTATGTCCGCGATGTGACTTCAGGATGCCACGTCATATTTGGGGGATCATCCTTCAGGATATTTCCAAGCACAACATTCAAAAATAAAAACCCCTGAACACTGAAGAGTCGGAGTCTCGAAATCCTTAAATGATGAATGTTAAAGTAATCTCAAGTTAATAAGTAATTAGTGTTGGATAATGACTATGGGAGTTCTATCCTCCGGAGGACATGTATACTTTGTGCTCTGAAGCCCCTGAACATCGAAGTTTTGAAGTGGCTCAACCACATTTATTGCACATTTTGAAATGTTTAAAAAGGGGTGCCAAACTGGAATGGATAAAATACATGTCCAAACTACAGAAAGAATATCATAAACTCTAGAAAACATCAGATGACTTTGCTCTTTCCTCTAGGGGATAAGTAAGGGAAAAATATTGCCAACATCTTCAGTTATATCCAGTGGCCTCCAACATCATGCATGCATGCTAGTGCTCAATACATAACTTAGTTTCTCCACTCCTAGCCATCTTCTGTTAAATCTCAGCTCACTCCAGAATGTGCATCATTATAGCTTCAGTGCTAGTAGCAGTTTTTAATTGTTCAAACACAAAACTCTTTTACTTTCCGGCATAATAAGTGTTCTTTCATGTGTGATAAGATCCACTCCTTTTTTATTAATTCAAGCTCAAAGTATTCATTAACATACTCTAGCAGTGTCTTTTAGTTAATTTAATAATTTGTTTACATTTGATGTGTAGAGATAAGCCTCAGTTCCACACTGATCGAGGGCCTCCACATCTGTGATAAATAGGAATCTTGTGTATGTTAGAAGAGTTTGATTTTTTGGGAGAAAAATATCAATACAACAACTGGTTGGACCCATTCTGCGCATGGATTAAATCTCTCTACCTGGTGAAGATACTATTGATGACAGTGTTTTTCTGTCCAAATTCATATGTGTTTCTTATCTTAAATACAATTTTGATTTGTGCAAAGTACATTTATTTTCCTTCAGCTACTATATAACTTGTATTTATTAATATGAAACCTGTGATAACAACTATGCTTTGATGATTTTTTTTTTTTTTTGCAACCTGTGGGAATAAATGTGTTTTTGGTACATGTTTAATGTTTGGAATGACATTTTAATACTTAAACTTCTAGAAGCAGATTGTTCATTGAATGGTTTGTTGTTTTTCTTTTGTTCTTACCTTTACTATCTCACTTTTCTGTCCTTAGTGTGCCACCATCCAAGGAGGACCCTTTTCCATGTCATTTGGCCAACCAAACCATGCTCATGTCTTGGTAAACCAACCCTCTAACTGACCCATTAATAAAAAAACCAACCATTCATAACTTAAGGTGGCCTAGATCTTCCCTTTAGCAGTCAGGTGTAAACTTTTGGACCAATATATTCTGGCGTTCTTGCCAGCGAACAAAGTAACGAAATATATTTCCCTGGGAGAATGAAAATGATCAAATATGACCATTGACGATGAACAAAGATCATACACATTCAGACTACCATATTTCAGCTGGCGACTCCACTAATTAAACTTCAAAAAAGAAATATTGGCTCCTAGAAAAGGACTCAAGAAATCCAAATATGAGCATACCAGAGCCACTAAGTCTCATCCTAACCCTAGGAAGGACATAGTAGCCTCTAATCCAGAAAGACAAATAAGTAAATCCACCTTAGCTCAGAGATATACTTCACCCCTCAAGGGTAAAGTTGCAAATCAAGAATCTATTGTTCTTCATCATCACAAGAAGCTTGAATTTGCTAGCCTTAAGAATCACAATTCCAAGGAACCGCAGACACCTTCAACTCCTACCTCTACTTCATCATCCAGTCCAACATCCACCCGTATATCTCCAATCAATCTTCATATTCCTATTTCCCAAACAATGGTTGTTAATGGGATGGATGCCATAATTGTTTCTATATATGAACACCTAGTTCTACTTGTAGGATTACATTCACTCCCAGCCATAGATTACATGAAATATTTTCCCAAATATAATGGGGAAGGGGATGTCATGGTTGAGGAACATATGGTATCCTTTTACATCTTTGCAGACAACTTTAACATTGGCGATGCAGATGTGTGGATGAGGTTGTTTATACAAAGCCATGATGGGGAGGTAATAAAATGTTTATGGGGCCTCCCTCCAGCCTCCATTGCAGATATTGATGCATTAAATGAGGCTTTTATAAAGAAATCAAGGGATATAAGGGATTATCTGTATTACATCACTGAGTTTGGGGCCCTTAAGAGAAAGAATGGTGAGTCTATTTTGGATTTCATCAAGAGATTTAATAAGATGTATGGTAGGATCCGAGATGATATAAAACCAATTGAATCCTCTTCCAATATCACTTATGCTAATGCATTTGATGCATAATTCTCTATTCTATTGAGGGAGAGAATATCCACCACCTTTTTTTCCATGCAAGAAGAAACCATTGAGGTTGAGTCTAACATCTTGGCATCAGATAGGTTAAAGACTATATCTCAAAAAGATAAGAAGAAACAAAGAGAGGAATCCCCAGCCTCCTCTAACCCAGCCATATCTGATCCCAAACTTGATGAAATGACCAAAACTTTGAAGGATCTGACATCTGAAATAGCTAAGATGAAATGGGAATCTAAAAAACCAAACAGATCTTTTCAAGGGGCTGGGAAAATAAATCCCAACCAGTTTAGAAGGCCGAATGATGCCTCTCATATAATGCAGAGAGAGAGGAGTAATGTTGATGACCAAAGAGTAGTACCTCCTTTCCAAAATAATCAGATTAAGGAGTTGGATGCAAATAGTGATGTTGTGGATGATGTTGATGTGACTTTCAATGAAACATATTTTCACATTAGTCACTTAACACAGAAAGATTATGAGGTATCCCAACTGTCAAATCAGTTTGATGTTGATATAGGGGAAGAGGGAGTTTTTCAAGGCCAACTCCAAAATAAATATGACCTGAGGCCTAGAACAAGCACTCCCAAAGCCACCAACTCTAATCAGAATAGAAAATTATAGGTTCCTCCCAAGACAAATCCATGCATGGGTGCATGGTTAAATCCTGTCAGCCTCCTCCATTTAAACATGTTGTCCATGAAGTAAAGGAAGATGATATGCCACAAACATCTTTCATCCTAGAGCATGATTTAAGAAAGATCAAGATCCATGTACCTATGTCAGAATTGTTGAAAAATGAGTCATTCAAATAATCCATTATGAAGGTTCTTCAACCACCTACTTCTATTGTAACTTTTGATGTGATTAGTCTATAGGATGAGAACCCGACCATTACTGTGGGCCCACATATTGAGGATGGATTTTATTCTTCTCCACCATTCTACATATCTCTAAAATTACATGACAAGATCCTACATAATTGTCTCATGGACTCAGGTGCCTCACACAATATCATGCCTAAATTTGTTATGAAGGAACTAGGTATGGAGATCACCAAGCCCTATAAATACCTTTACTCCTTTGACTCCAAAAAAGTAAAATGTTTGGGATTAATAAAATATATGGTGGTTTCTTTGGGATAGTTACCCATGAAAAGTGTAGTGATGGGAATCGTTGTGGTTGACATTCCCCCCAAGTTTGGTATGCTTTTGTCCAGGACATGGGCCAAGAAGGTTGCAGGATCATTCCAAATGGACCTCACATATGCCACCATCCCTGTTTTCGGAGGAGAGCACAGGAGGCTATAAAAAGAGGTCATATTGGCCTATATTTTCAGCGGCCATCATAATCCAAGCAATCACCCAATTTATGTTGTTGAGGATGAGATTGGCTCATCTATTTTTCATCTAAATGGTGATGAAACTGAAATTAGAGTCACTAAATGAAAAGATTCACCTTTGACAGATCAACATAACAAAGTGTGGAATATGTATTTTGATGGCTCTTCATCAAAAGAAGGTTTTGGGGCTGGTATAGTCCTCATTTCCCCTGTACAAGAGGTTATAAGTTGGAATTCGAGACTATTAACAATATAGTTGAGTATGAAGCTCTATTTCTTGAATTGAGGGATGATAAAGACATGCACATTAATAGTTTGGCAGTCTTTGGTGATTCTGAGTTGATCATCTATCAAGTCAAGAAAATCTATCAAGATAAACAACAAAGTCTCAAACAATACAAGAATGAGGTGTGGGACCTAGTTAACTTCTTTCTGGAATTTAACATCTCCTTCATTCCTAGAGAGGTAAATCAGAAGGTGGATTCTTTGGCATTGGCTGCCAACACCTTCAGAACTGCCATTGGCCCAAATATCAAGTATCAAGTGGAAATCATACATAGGACAACCATACCAAACAACATAAATCACTCGCAGGTCTTTAGTGATGACCTGGAGCTGCAAATATTTATGTAGACCATAGAAGAATTCTTCAATATCTCTATAGATCAAGAAGGTGAATATCATGAATCAGGATATCAACAAACATCTCATCTTATAAACAAAGTGGTTGGCCACAACATTGTGGAAATTAAAACAAACCACATCCCTAGGGGTCTAGTGCCACTAGAAAGGTTATTTGACAATCATGATGTCTCCAGAAGAGCTTCCATAAAAAATCAAGAAGAGGAAGTGATGGACTACAACATTGGGACTGTTGAAAATCCCAAAATAGACAAATTGTCCAAGGCACTACCTCCATAATAGAAAGAAAGGTATGCAAACCTCATGAAAAATATTGCTAATGTTTTTTCATGGTTGTATGAGGATTTGAATACATTTGACACTCACATCATCTAGCATAAGATCCCTCCAAAGGTTGGTTCTAATCCATTCAGAGAAAAAGATTAGGAAATTCAATTCCATGTTGATGTCCATACTTGAAGAAGAGATGAAAACAATGCTTGATGCCATAATTATTATTCCCTTGAGGTGCTTAGAATGGGTGGCCAACTTGGTACCTGTGAGAAAAACGAGTGGGGAAATATGCTTGTGTGTTGATTTTCGAAATCTCAACAAGTGTTCTCTAAAGGAAAACTACCCCCTTCCCAAGATGGACCATACTTTACAAAGGGTAGTAGGTTCCCATAGAATTTCCTTGTTGGATGGGTACTCTGGTTATAACTAGATAGCAGTATGTGAAGAAGACAAAGAGAAAACATCATTCACCACCTCTTGGGGGACATTTATGTACGAAAAAAATCCTTTGGGATGATGAACACAAGAGCCACTTCTCAGAGGGCTATGTATGTAGCTTTCATGGGGGATAAAGACAAATTTATGGTTATATATTTGGATGACATGACCATTTTCTCCAAATCAAATGATGAGCATTTACAACACCTTAAGCAAATTTTCTGAAAATGCAGAAGGTATGGGATCTCTTTGAATCCTAGGAAGTCCCACTTTGCTATGACAGAAGGTAAACTCATAAGCCACATCATCTTAGCAAGAGGAATAAAAATAGACCCTAAGAGAGTGGAGGCCATTCAAAAAATTGAAATTCCCAGAAACAAGAAGTTTATTCAATCTTTTATAGGCAAAATAAAATTTTTGAGGCGCTTTGTGCCAAACTTTGCTGAAATCATAAGGCCTATCACCAACATGTTTAATAAATATGTTGTTATCAAGTGGTCATAGGAGGAAAAATCAACATTCCATAGGATCAAACAAGCCTTGGTTGAAGCCCCTGTATTAGTCAGCCCTGACTATGCCAAAAAATTATTTATATTTTCTTTTGCTTCTGAGGAAACCATTGTTGTTGTGCTACTACAAAAGAATGAAGAAGGGCATGAACAACTCATATCATTTTTTAGTGAATCCCTCTGATATGTTGAGCTGAAGTATGATATATTAGAAAAACAAACCTATGCTTTGTTCAAATCCTTGAAAGCCTTCAGGGTGTATGTGTTACAATCTAACATAATAGCCTATGTTCCTAACAACAGCACCAAAGAGATTCTAGTACAGCCAGACAATGAAGGGAAAAGAGGGAAATGGATTTTCAAATTGTTGGAGTATGACCTGCACATAAATCCCACCAAGATGATCAAGGGAAAGGGACTTGCCAAGTTGTTATCATAATCAAACTGTAAGGTGTTGGAATTACATCAGAACTTCACCCGATCCGATGCACCCATGACACAGTCTGGACAAGACATCATGAAGTTACTTGAAAAATATTCCTCTTCACCTTGGTACATAGATATTATTTACTTTCTACAACACCTAAAATTTCCACCATATTTGAAGAAGACGAGGGCCAAATCTCTCAAATTAAAAGCTAGAAAAATTTGTATTTTAAATTAGAACATGTTTTGGAGGGATCATGATGCCATCCTATTAAATTGTCTTGATGAAAATGAAGCTAAGCAAGTCCTAACAGATATGCACATGGGAGTTTGTGGGGGACACTAGCATTGGAAAGATACATCCCTAAAGATCCTAAGGGAAGGGTACTACTAAATGGTACTACTAAGCCACCCTTTTCTCTGATGTATTCAATACAGTAAGGGCATACAATGAAAGTAAAAAATTCATAAGAAAACAAAAGTTACTCTCACTACCCCTGAAACCTATCACTACCAGTGTCCCCTTTCAGCAATGGGGATTAGATTTCATAGGTGAGATAAATCCACCCTCCATTGGGAAGCATAAGTGGATCCTCACTGCCACTGACTATTTTACCATATGGATAGAGGTTGTGCCCACTAGGAATGCTACTAAAAAAGTGATTATGAAATTTTTGGAAACCATTATCTTTTCCAAGTTTGGCTGCCCTAGAAAGCTTATTACAGACAATGCCCGGGCATTCAAGTCCAAATACATGATCGAATTATGTGGAATCCATAACATCGCCTTGACACATTCCATGCCCTATTATCCTTGGGGGAATGGTCTGGTTGAGTCATCAAACAAGAATCTCATCAGGATCATTAAGAAATTGTTGACTGAAAACAAGAAATCCTAGGACTCTAAACTTAAGCATGACTTGTCTTAGAAAAACAGGACCGCGGAGCAATAAAATGAAACAAATGCAGAAACAAAACACAAAAGACACACAATACAAGAGAGACACAGATTTACGTGGTTCACCCAGTGTGGGCTACATCCACCAGAGAAATTGCCAGGTCCTTCCTTTATTATTATCCAGAAAATGAAGGGATACAACCTACAGTAAAACCCGCTGTAACTTCCTCTTCTTTCTCTCACAGTCTCCTCTCTCAGAATACAATTGACCATCATCCATAGCCGCAATACATTTCACTCATAAAAGAGGGTTTCCTTCTAGGGAAAAAAACCCTAACATAATCTCTACCGTTAGATCTGTGACCTTATAATGAGCGGTCCAGATTTACAATGAAATTACAATATACTTTTACAAGGCAATTTTTTCTTCAGGGGCTTCATGCTCGAACCCCCGCTGGGGGCCCGCTTGCCCCCAGACCCCCCAGCCAAGGGGATAGGCCCCCTAAACCCCGTAGAGGGGGTACCCCCCCTCTGCACTCCCCCGTGTGGAAGAGTGTACATACTTCTGGGGTGTAAATACTTCATGGGGTATAAACACGGCTGAAAGCAAGGACCTCTGAATCAGGAAGATAATCAGGCTCCACAACCAACAACTTGTGGGAGCCTCACCATTTCATCTATTCTATGGGATAGATGTTGTCTTCCCCACTTAGCTCAGTCTACCAGTTTTGAAATTCCTATAGGAAGAAATGGAGGATCCAAATGATATCCAAAGGAGAATATTTCAAATTATAGAGGTTCAACAAAAAAGGGAAGCATTGAGTCAGATCACTGAAGCATACTGGAGCAAGATCAAATTGGCCTTTGACAATAAAACCAAGGATATATTTCGATAAGGCGACCTCCTCCTGAGGTGGGATGTGGAAGGGAAGAAAATTCCAAGCATGGTAAGTTTGATAACCTCTGGTTTGATCCTTTTTAAGGTGATTGAGGTTCTGGAAAATAACAAATTTGTTTTACACAATCTGAATGACACTGAAATTTTTGGGGGCCCAGTAAATGGTCACTTCCTAAAATAGTATTTGTCTTGAAATACTAAGGGAACGTACCTCTTGTACCATAGATTCTTTACTTTTTCATTTTCATTTGAATAAGCTCATCATTCAAGAATTTCATTCCTAGTTAGTTTGTGTGTGAATAAAGACTCCATAGCCCAACAAATTCACTGGAGTCTAATTGCAGTTTTAAGTTCAATAAGATGCATGGATGAGAGACAGTAGTAGATATACATGGATGGAAAAAAGAAACAAAGGTAAAAGAAGGAAAGGTGGGAGAAAGTAATTAAATTCCAAGGTATTGATCTGTCATTCTTAGCACCTCATAGGGAAGTGTTATCCCTAGTTGGAGCTAATGTTAAGACCTAAGTCTACACCCCTACCCCTCCTACCTCATTTTCCCTATACCTTATTGAAAATATTTCCCCTTCTAGTTGGTTGAGTCAATTTCCCTCTCTAAATGACTTTTTTTTATCATTATCTTTCTTGATTGATTCTTTGCGCAAATTGTTTTTGTTTTCTTGACTAATAATTGCATGTCATGATTAAGCATGCAGCGGGTCCACCAAGTATTTTATGTGTGAAAGAGACATATAGGACCACCAAGTCCTTTGTATGAGTAGTAAGATTTTGTAAGAAAGACAGAGCAAATCGGAGCAGTCCATTTCAGGATTAGATTTCAAGCCAAATAGACAGGTTAAATTTCTATGGTGGAGATCCAACAGGACGATTAGATCAATGACTCTCATACATTCAGGATTCTAGAAAGGAGTGAGTTTTAATCATAGAGTTACACATAAGAAACTCTATGACTTCATTTCTAAAACTTTCGAGCTCATATTTGTCAAAAAATCCCAAACGTTGAATCGACACATCACTTCGGCGATCATCCATCAGGAAGATATCCACACTTAGCACTCAAAAACATATGAATGTTGAAATTTCAGAGCCATGTGGAATTCATCAGTGGAGACACATGACACTCATTTCACACACCTTTGGTTATGTCATCTGCCCATTTTTGGGTGACATGTGTCACTCTCTTCACACAGACACATCAACGACAGTTACGTCATGGACAAGTCAAATTTGAAGATCTTAAGTGTCTATTAGCCAAAGATCCAAAGTGTCGAAGTACTGAAGTGCCATGTCACTCCTCTAATCTGGTCCTTCGAGAGTTATACATACTTTGTGTTTGAAATCCCCCAAACCCCGAAGATCTAGAGACACATAGCGCTCATCCATGATGACATGTAGCATTCAGCCTTTCTGACATGTGGCATCCATCAGTCGTTGACATGTGGAACTCATTTCGAGAATTCTTAGCACGCCATTTTCCCCATTCCAGGTGACACGTGTCATCCTTCTTTCTTTGACACATGAACAATTCACATCACGTTGCCACATTAGATCCAGGAGATTTTCCTCCAAGAGATTTCTATCAAGGGAAGGTGTAGTCTCCTGAAGTCTCAAACACTGAACTCCTAAAGTATTTAATGGTAAATAGGTCTTAATATCAAATCAACTAGCAATAATCATGAATTAATGATTACGGAAGATTGTCACTTCGGTAGATTCCAACCCATAGCGAACACAAATCATCGAAGTGTCTAAGTGTCGAAGAGTTGGAGATGCATGGCACTCTTATATCATGACATGTGGAATTCACCTAGCATTGACACATAACATCAATCAGTTGAGACACGTGGCATAAATCAGTTGAGACACGTGGAATTTATTTTAATCACATTGTCATCTGTACTATTTCAAGTGACATGTGTCACCCTCCTTTCCATGACATTTCAGCGATGTGATGTCAGGTCACCATGTCAAATTCATGGGATCGTCCTCTGGGACATTTCCAAGAACAATATTCAAAAAGAAAAACTCCCGAACCCCAAGAGTCGAAGTCTCGAAGTCCTTAAAAAATGAATGTTAAAGTAATCTCGGGTTAATAAGTAATTAGTGTTGGATAATGACTCTAGGAGTTCTGTCCTCTGGAGGATATGTATACTCTGTGCTCTGAAGCCCCCAAACGTCATAGTTCTGAAGTGGCTCACCCACATTTATTTTACATTTTGAAATGTTTAAAAAGGGGCTCCAAACCAGAATGGATAAACTACACATCCAAACTGCAGAGAGAATATCAGAGATTCCAGAAAATGCCAGATGACTTGCTTCTTTCCTCTAGGGGATAAGTAGGGTAAAAACACTGCCAACATGTTCATTTATCTCTAGTGGCCTCCAATAGTATGCATGCATGTGATTTCTCAATATATACTTTAGTTCTGCCACTCCTAGCCATCTTCTGTCAAATCTCGGTCCACTCCAACATGCACATCAGTCTAGCTTCAGTGCTAGTATCATTTTTTAATTGTTCAATCGCAAAAATATTTTAGTTTTAGGCATAATAAGTGGTATTTTTTGTGTGATGAGAACTACTCATTTTTTATTAAGTCAAGATTGGAGTATTCATTAACATACTCGAGCAATGTGTTTTAGTTAAGTTAATATGTTGTTTTACATTCGATGTGTAGAGATAAGCCTCAGTTCCACATTGTTCGAGGGACTCCACATCTGTGATAAATAGGAATATTTTGTATGTTAGAAGGGTTCAATTGTTTGGGAGAGAAAGATCAATAAAACAACTGGTTGGACCCATTCTATGCATGGATAGAATATCTCTACCTGGCAAAGATACTATTGATGACAATGTGTTTGTGTTCAAATTCATATGTGTTTCTTATCTTGAATACACTTTTGATTTGTGTGAAGTAAATTTATTTTCCTTCAGCTACTATATAACTTGTCTTTATTAATATGAAACCTATGATAAAATCTATTCTTTGATGAAGATTTGTTTTTGTTTCAACCTATGGGAATAACTATTTTTTTGGTACATGTTTAATGTTTGGAATGACGTTTTAAGACTTAAACTTCTAGCAGCAGATTTTTCATTGAATTGTTTGTTGTTTTTCTTTTTTTCTTACCTTTACTATCTCACTTGTCTATCCTTAGTGTGCCACTAACCAAGGAGGACCCTCATCCATGTCATTTGGCCAACCAAACCATCCTCATGTCTTGGTAAACTAACCCTCTAACTGACCCATTAATCAAAAAACCAAACATTCATAACTTGAGGTAGCCTAGATCTTCCCTTTAGCAGTTAGGTGTAGACTTTAGGACCAACAGGTGTATGGGCAGGAAGCAGTGGTGCCATTAGAATTTTTGGTACCCAGTCTGTGCATATTAACAATCACCAACATGACACAAAGAGGTGCAGTATAGGAAAGGTTAAATCAACTAATGGAAATGGAAGAGGACAGGATCCTGGCAGGATTTCACCAGGAAGTATAGAAAGAAAGCGACAAAGACTCGAATAAAAAACATATTAAGAAGAAGAGTTTTAAGGAGGGATGCCTAGTCCTACTCTATGAGAGTAATTTTTTTCAAAATCCTGGTAAATTTAGAATGCATTGGTTAGGGCCATATGACATAAATACTATCACAGATGGGGGATCTATGCAGCTAAAAGACTTGGGAGGAACATAGCTGAAAGAAATGATCAATGGGGGTTGACTAAAACTGTACAAGGATAGTTGACCTCCTAACCCTTAAAATTTACAACACGGTGAGGAAGGCATGTATATAGTGTACTATAGTAGAAGTTAGGATAGAAAAATGACAAAAGGAAAAAAAAAAAGGAGAAAAAGGAAAAAAAAAATCAAAAGTGGAAAAGAAAGGAAAATAGAAAAATACTCAGAAATATCGTGTACAGAGATAGTGGAATCAGTGCAATGAAATAAAAAAGTGTCAGGCACATCATATGGTTGATAGAGAGAAAAACACGATGCACTAAGGAAAAGTCACAACAGAAATACACGGTGCAGTGCATTGGAAAAGGGGTCAACGATTGGAAAACCAAAAAATGGTCATTAGGGAAAAAAGGCATGAATTGGAGAATTTATGGAATTGAAAGAAGCATACCTGAAAATCTTCAATGCATTAATAAAAATCAAAGAATCTTGTTCGAGAAGATTCAAGGAAATAATTATGCCATCTATAAATTGGAAATGAGGGCCAAACAAGACTTATGTGCATTTGCAAACCCGTAAGGCTAAAGAAGAGAGGAAAAAAATAAAGTACAGAGATTCGAACCAGTCACATCTCAATCCAGAAAGTAAGAAGTGCCCACGATGGAACCTCCAAAGGTTGGTGCACCAAGCCAATCAACACACAAAACATGCATCAATCTATGATCATCGCAAGAAACCATCTAGGAGAAGAAGGAAACTACACGGAGGGAGGGAATCATCTGTTAGAAAAATAGGACCATGGAGCAATAAAATAAAACAAATTCAGAAACAAAACACAAAAGATACACAATACAATAGAGACACAGATTTACGTGGTTCACCTAATGTGGGCTACGTCCACCAGAGAAATTGTCAGGTCCTTCCTTTGTTATTATCTAGCATATGAAGGGATACAGCCTACAACAAACCCATTGTAACTTCCTCTTCTTTCTCTCATAGTCTCCTATATCAGAATACAATATTTGCCATCAACCATAGCCACAATACATTTCCCTCATAAAAGAGGGTTGCCTTCTAGGGAAAAAAACCCTAACATAATATCTATTGTTAGATCTGCGACCTTATAATGAACGGTCTAGATTTACAATGAAATTACAATATACATTTACAAGGCAATTTTTCCTTAGAGGGATTTTCCCTCGAACCCCCGCTTGCCCCCAAACCCCCCACCCGGGGGGATAGCCTCCCCATACCCTGCAGAGGGGGTACCCCCCCTCTGCACTCCCCTGCGTGGAAGAGTGTACATACTTATGGGATGTAAATACTTCATGGGGTATAAACACGGCTGAAATTAAAAGACCTCTGAATCAGGAAGATAATCAGGCCCGCCAACCAACAATCTCCCACTTGGAGACTGATCTTAACAACTCTACCACTGTTGTATATGCTTGACTCTGAACCTTCTTGGACTTGGAAAATTTCTCATATTCATATTCATTCTTGAAGACCAAGTGAAATTGAGAAAGAACTCAGTTTCTCCCTGGTTACTCCCTTTGTTAACATGTCTACAGGATTCTAGCTAGTGTGTATCTTTTCCAACTTCAAATGTCCATCTTCCAAGGTGGATCGTATGAAGTGGTACCTCAAATGTATGTTCTTAGTTGTTGAATGGAAGGATGATTTATTTACAAGATGAATGACACTCTCACTGTCACAGTACAACCTGTTATTCTCTTGCTTCTTTCCCAATTCCTCCATAAACCTTTGTAACCAAATCATCTCTTTACTAGCCTCTGTAGCAGCAACATACTCTGCCTCTTTTGTTGAAAGTGCAACAACCTTTTGCAGTTTTGAAATCCAACTTATTATTGTTCCACCTATAGTAAACACATACCCTGTGGTACTCCTCCTACTATCTTTATCACCTGCCATATCTGAATCAACATATCCTTTTAGAACAGTTTTTGAACCTCCAAAAAATAATGCATAATTAGCATTACCTCTCAAGTATCTGAGAATCCACTTTACTGCCTCCCAATGTTCTTTACCTGGATTGTTCATATATCTGCTCACAACTCCCACTGCATGTGCAATATCTGGTCTTGTGCAAACCATTGCATATATCAAGCTACCAATTGCTGATGAATATGGGACCCTGGACATGTATTCTATCTCCTCCTGTGTCTTGGGACACATTTCCTTAGTTAATTTGAAATAGCTGGCCAAAGGTGTACTAACTAGTTTTTCAGTCTGCATTCTAAACCTCTCCAACACCTTCTCTGTGTACTCACCCTGAGACAATGTCAGATTGCAATTTTTCCTGTCTGTTGTTATTCTCATACGAAGGATTTTCTTTGCAGCACCCAAATCCTTCATCGCAAATGAATTGGATAATTTATTTTTGAGAATATTTATATCCTACATATTAGACCTTGCAACAAGCATGTCATCTACATACAATAGCAAGATAATAAAGCTTCCATTTTCTACCCTTTTAAAATAAACACAATGATCTGAATGACATCTACTATAACCTTGTTATGTCATAAACCTATCAAACTTTAGATACCACTACCTTGGAGATTGATTTAGACCATATAAGCTCTTCTTCAACCTGCATACCAAATTCTCCTTCCCTTTGACCTCATACCCCTGTGGCTGCTGCATATAAATCTCTTCCTCCAAATCCCCATGGAGAAAAATTGTTACATCTAACTGTTCAGGATGCAAATCTTCTACTGCCACAAGACTTAAAATAGTTCTAATTGAAGTCATTTTAACAACAGGAGAAAATATTTCATCAAAATCTATACCTTTCTTTTGTGCTAACCCCTTTACAACAAGTCTAGCCTTGTACCTCTTTTCTCCTCCATCTTCTTCCTTCAACTTGTAAACCCATTTATTCTGCAATGCTCTTTTTCCTATAGGAAACTAAACCAAGTCCCAAGTATGGTTATTTACCAAGGAATCCATTTCCTCTTTCATTCCTTTCTCCCACTTCCTTTTGGTGTCTACTTGCATTGCCTCCTCATAACATTCTGGTTCACCAGAATCAGTCAACAAGAAATAATACAATGAAGGAGAGTATCATTCAAGGGCTATACTTAACCTGATAGATTTTCTAACAACACTTGCAGGTGTTTGAGGTACTTGTTTCTCCTGTTGTTGTACATTTTGATTTTTTGGTTCCTTTGGAATTTCCTTTTCAGTGATCTCATTAAGCATTGTGTATTCTTGTTTTTATTTTTCTTGTTTCTTTTCCTGCAACTGATCTTTGTACATGACCTTCTCATTGAATATGACATATCTACTCCTAATGATTTTTTTATTTTAATAATCCCATAAGTGATAACCAAAATCATTAAAAACATATCCAATAAAGGTACACTTCTTGGATTTTGCCTCAATATTTGTTCTATTTTCCTTATCAATATGGACAAATGCTTCACAACCGAAAGTTTTCAAAAAGGAATAGTTTACCTTTTTTCCTATCCATTCCTCCTCTGGAATTCTACCATCCAAAGAGATTGAACATCCTTTGTTTATTAAGTAAACAATAGTATCTACAACATATGCCCAAAACTATAAGGGAAAACCAGCATGCAATCTCATACTCCTTGCACGCTCCATGATTGTCCTGTTCATCCTTTCTGACACACCATTTTCTTGTGGTGTTCTTGGAACTATCTTCTCTCTACAAATCCCATGGTATGAATAGTAATCATCAAAATCCTTGCTACAATATTCACCTCCATTATCTGATCTGAGAGACTTCAACTTTTTTCCTGTCTCATTCTCAACCAAATCTTTCCATTTCTTGAAAGTATCAAAAACATCAGATTTTTGTCGAATGCAATAAACCCAAGTTTTTCTAGTTGCATCATCAATAAAAGTAATATAATAATGAGAGACACCAAGAGATGATACCTGAGTTGGTCCCCATACATCTGTATGCACAAGCTCTAACCTTTCACTCTTCTTTTCTTTTTCGACTCTGAGAAATCTGACTCTCTTATGTTTTCCATAAACACAATTCTCACAGAAATCCAAATCAATTTGTTTAAGATCTGGCAACAAATTTCTTTTTTGAAGTATTTTCATCCCCTTCTCACTCATGTGTCCAAGCCTATGATGTCACAGTGTTGTATCCACTCCTGTAGAAGCTAAAGAGATAGAAGAGTCAGTATTACCAGTACATAAATACAATGTACCTACCTTCTCTCCTTTCGCTATCACCAATGATCCTTTGATGACCTTCCACATCTTATCTGTAAATATGGATATACAACCTTCACTTGCCAACTGCCCTGTTGAAATCAGATTTTTCCTTAAATCTGGAACATGTCTTACCTCTTTCAACAACCATTGGTTTCCATTTCGTTGCTTTATTTTTACCTTTCCCATTCCAACAATTTTGCATGGTGCATCGTCACCCAAATGAACCTGTCCAAAATCACCTTGAACATAATATAGAAAATGTTTCCTATGGGGTGTGGCATAAAAAGAATCCCCAGAATCTACTACCCAAGACTCAGAAATATTATCTACAGAAAGAATCAAAGCATCTTGTAACACATCGCCTGTTACATTTTCTCCCTGATTTCTCTTTTGTTGTCCATCTATTTGCTTCTTTGGAGCTATGCAGTCTTTCTTTAGATGTCCTTTCTTCCCACAATTCTGGAACTCTATATTTCCAAGTCTAGTTTTGGATATGCCCTTCCTAGAATTCTCACGGTTCCCAAAACCCTTTCCTCTATCCTTTTGTCTTCCCCTGTTCTCCATGTTCAATGCATTTCCTAATGTCTCACCTATGTTTTTCCATCGCATTTCCTCACTAAGGATAACACCAACAACATCATCAAATTTTAAAGTATTTGAACCAGAGACAGAGTTACTTATAGCCATGACCAAGTTGTTCCAACTTTATGGCAATGAGCACAATATTAGAAGAGCCCTGACCGCATCATCAAAGTCCACTTTTACATAACTTAGTTGATTAGTAGCCATATTAAAATCATTTAAATGATCTTCTACAGACCCACCTTCCGACATCTTCATATTAAATAATCTCTTCATTAGAAATACCTTATTGGATGTCGAGGGTTTTTCATACAATTTGGCCAATGTGTCCATCAAACCCTTCATTGTATTTTCTTTGCAAATATTGAAATCCATTGAGGCTTCCAGGCTCATCCGTATCGTTCATAGAGCCTTTCTGTCAAGAATCTCCCATTCTTCGTCCTTCATAGCTGTCGGCTTATTTTCTATTCCATACAATGGTAGGAATAGATCCTTCTGATATATATAGTCTTCCATCTACATCTTCCATAACTGGTAGTTTTGGCCGTTAAATTTCTCAACCCTAAACTTTCCATCTTCCGACATTTCTCCCACTCGAACCAGGAACCCTCTTTTCCTGTGAGTTACCTTTTGCTCTGACACCAGTTGTTAGAAAAAAAGGATCACGGAGCAATAAAATAAAACAAATGTGGAAACAAAACACAAAACATACACAATACAATAGAGGCACAGATTTACGTGGTTCACCTAGTGTGGGCTACGTCCACCAAAGAAATTGCCAGGTCCTTCCTTTGTTATTATCTAACATATGAAGGGATATAACCTACATCAAATCCACTATAACTTCCTCTTATTTCTCTCACAGTATCCTATCTTAGAATACAATATTCACCATCAACCATAGCCGCAATACATTTCCCTCATAAAAGAGGGTTTCCTTCTAGGGAAAAAAACCCTAACATAATATCTATCGTTAGATCTGTGACCTTATAATGAACGGTCGATATTACAATATACATTTACAAGGCAATTTTTCCTTTGGGGGCTTCACCCCTGAACCCATGTTGGGGCCCCGCTTTCCCCTAGACCCCCCAGCCAGGGGGATAGCCCCCCTGGACCTCGCAGAGGGGGTACCCCCCTTCTTCACTCCCCCACGTGGAAGAGTGTACATACTTCTAGGGTGTAAATACTTCATCGGGTATAAACACGACTGAGAGTAAAAGACCTCTGAATCAGGAAGATAATCAGGCTCCACAACCAACATCATCGATGTAAATGCAATTCCCTCGCCACATGTCAAACTAGTGAGAACCACACTGGTGGAGGAATAAGAAAAATCTCCGATGATGGTTGGGATGGATATTGACTCCCATGACAGTGTGTACGGTCACACACCAGTTGCCTCAAGCAACCCACAACAACCTGCGAGGGTCGAAGAATCCCACCAAAAAAATGGGGATGACAGTGAGCGTACAAAGTCTGACATGGTGAGACCAAAACCTATGGTAGGGTCCGTGCAGTAGGAGGAAGGACAAGTGGAATATATTACAGAGAAGCCATAGTCAGGCAGGGAAGAGAGAGAGCCAAAGATTGGTAACTCTACCACATTGATAAGAAGAAAGGGAAAAAAAACCATTATGCAGTCCCCGTGCAAGCAACCTGATACCTCAATTGTGCTACTGCGCATTCCATAGGGGGTGTAGGCCATGCCAACTTTACTGGGGTGCATGGAAAGGCTAAGATACTCGAACCATGATGTGGCCGACACCAAAAAAATCCTAGAATTTGTGCAAAAAGTATACATGGAGAGCTTGGGCACAAGGCCATTTGGAGACCCAATACTGTAGCTAAAGAAGTGGGTGACAGGCTTGGAAAAAATAGGGATTTTGAACTTGGTGGATATTCCCCACTTCGTCAGGGGGAAAGAAGTGAATAATTATGTCAAGTAGTTGATGGAATTCCTCCACAGAGGGTTCTTATGCCTGGAAGAACTCGTATCCATGATATAGAACTCATCGTGTTCATCATAGGCATACCCTCAAACTGTGAGATTTTGACACAATACCTGGACGACAAGATGAAGGAAAAGGATCTCACCGGATAAATGAAGAAGACATACGAAACAAAGAGAGGCTCACATGGGATTATCATCAAGAGAATCAGAAACGTAGCCACTAGGATGGCCGAAAAACTAATAACATGTAAATTTCTATGCAAATTCCCAAGGAAGAGGTCCCTCCAGGGGTTTTCGCAGCTGCAACTTAGTGCAAAAATGACACCATGATTAGTTGCACCCCATATCTACCGAACCTGTTCCTCGACGACTACAAGGATGTGTAGGACTTGGGAATGAAGTTCCACTATTCTTGTTTTTTGTTATGATATCACTAATCAAGTGGAAGGATCCTCCCTACTCTTATTTTTTTGATAGAGTAGTTTGTTTCCACGGAATGTAGTACATGTCCATGGGAAGCACGTCGGACCCCAAGAGAAGAAGTGGCAACTTGAGTACAGCATAGCCAACACCTGAAGGATAAATCTGGAAGTGGTCACGCAGTATGAAGGCGTAGCTAGCTTTAGGGATATGCACCACAATATTTGGATCCAAGCATGCAGGGATCCAGCGAAAGAATGACTGCAACTTCTATTCTGCATCAATGCAGAGGATGTTGAAATGGCAATGCGATGTTGGTAGGATGACTGGAAGATCTTGGTCATCACCAATGACATTCCAAAGGGAAAGGAAGTGAAATAAAGTTCATACAAGACACCTATAGGAGACAACGTCGTGCCCAAAAATTTGACACAACAGGGGAAGCCCAGTTAGAAGCCAGCATAGAAAAAGAAGGGCAGTGCTCCAAAGAAGGATGCGCAATCAGGGAAGAGGGACACTGCCTCAACGCAAGAATAACAAGGAAGGGGGGACACAATGACACAGGAAACCCCTTTGACAACCACTCCATAATAAATAGGGCCACCCAAGAGGCCAATTATACATACAAGATGGTTGTGCAAGAAGGCCAAGGCCCATAAGCAAATACCTAAGTACACAATCACCGAGGATGATGTCGATCTTGTCACAGAGAGAGTACAGGATCACACAGTAAATGATTTTGAAGAGTTCGAACACCAAATAGGAAGGATACATAACGAGTTGGATGATAGCAGGCAGGTCCTAGAACAAATACAAGGATCCCAAAGGAAAGAAAGGGGAACAAAACCCATCCCCTCAGCAACAGAATCAAAGGAAAGGATCATGCCAAATTAAGAAGACACCATACATATAATAGTGCAACAAAATCCAAGATTTCAAGTAACATCATATATGTTGCATATGGATGAGGCCATAGCCTAGACACCACTAAAATATTTGACACAGGTACAGTTGGTACTAGCAAAGATACCAACAAAGGAATTGTACAAACTGCAATTCAATGTCACGCAAGAAGTGCAATCACAAACAAGGACAGATACGACATAATTGTAGGAAACTAAGAATGGAAAGGATTCCCTGGAACTAGTGTTCAATCATGTAAATATCTAGACAAAAGAGGAGAAACAATGTGAAAATAATCTAGAGTAGAAGTTGAAGGAAGTCTTTACAAGGATTCCAGATAGTGCATAGGTAGTCATGAGCAATGCGGAAGAAAATATCCAAATCATTATGCACACACTTGAGAACTACAAGAAGGATATCAAGGATCTTAAATAAAAATTAACCCCAACTACTCCAGAAGTTCTGGCTAAAAGGGAACAAAAGGCAATTCTGCAAGAGGAATTGATGCAAAAAGAAGCTTAAAAGGTCACACAATTGTTTGATAAGACTGTGCAGCTATGGAGAATATTGGAAGAAGATAATAGGATCCAACAACTAGATTATCAAGAGGAGGTAATCAACATGAGGAAAAGAAACATGCAAGAGGAAAATCACGCAGCATGCAAGAGGAGCAGCATGCATGAGGAAAAGAAACATGTATGAGGAAAATTAGCATGCAAGAGGAGTAGCATGCAAGGCGAGAAGGTAGGAAATCCTAACCATGATAGGGTTAGGGTTTTTGACAAATATTGTAACAACTATAATCCTAAAAAATAGTATAAATAAAAACCTAGGAGGTCTAGATTAGGGGTTTAGTTGTTTTTCAAGATTTGTAAGTTCAATGTTAGAGAATTTTAGTGAGTTGATAGTGGTTATTATGATTGTAATAAGGTGATAGAAGAGTCAATTAAGCCATATTTTGAGGGTTAGGTCACAGGCTGAGGATCCTGGTGTGATCTAGTCCACCTCACAGAGGTTCCTTAACCTCATTATGATTGTATGATGGAAGATGTAATGCACGCAACACCATATTTTGCAGCAAACAAAATAAAGAGAAGAGAAGACAAATCTTTGTGGACATAGCCTAGGAGGGGGTGAACCACAGTAAAACCTATGTTATATGTGATGTTTCTTGCATGTTTACTTTTTATCAATGATTAGTTTATGCATGAACGATTAAGCTAGATGTATTAGAATGCATGCATGGGACTAAAGATGAATGAATCCTAGAAATACTTGAATGAATAACAAGATTAATGCATGAAGAAGATATAATACACTCCCATATCCCCACTCCTTCCTAGACTACAAGAACTTGAGCATTGTAGTCACCCATAAAGCTATCTTGGGTGAGACTGCGTAGTGCACCCTATGCAGGGATGATTTTAGGGGCTAAATTTCGCTCATGGGCTAATTTTCCATGTTTTTTTCAAAAAAGAGATTCGTTATTTTAAAAATGATTCGTCCAAATTCTATAGCATAAAATTATTTTACCTTAAAAATCGCTAAAATTTTATAAAAACTATATAAAATCCTTATAAATTTCAATATTTTTACAAAAATATCGCCAAACATTTATAGTTGGCATATGAAGGATTAGTAAGATTCACCAACGTTTCTACATTTTAAAATAAATTTACATCCTTAAAATCACCCCTAACCCTGTGCGATGTGTTTCCTTTTGGTTTACTAGGAGGGCCGATAGTTTTAGATGGTTTTGTTGGAAACTTTTTGAGATACGAATTTGGGTCAAACCAAGTACAGAAAGAGAAATATATAACCAACAGAGACTCCCAATAAATATGTATGTTAAACAGGGGGAGTCTATGCACTAGACACTATAGATCAAAGAACCATCTTTTGAGCAGTATGAAGTGTTTACAGAGACAGGTTTAGTGTTGTTAGATAGAAAAAGTACTAAGTAACAGATTGATCGGTTGAGAATTTTTGTTCCCACATAGGTATTAGTTGGAAGGAAGAAGTTTATGATTTTATTGCACATATGTATTTAGGCAGGGATATCTTCAATATAGGTTGTTCCAGACATGCAAATTTTGATGAGAAGATAGATCATATCAGTGGACATATTTGATTTCGTTTGATCAAAAGGAACATGTGATGATCAATTGTAGTATATTCAAGAGAATTCTTCAGAATGGTACAATGACAGATGCGTCAACATTGTGGAAAGTTGAGTAGCAGGTTTATGAATAGTTTTTGACATATGGACATAGATGGATTTGTGAGATTCTTATAAGGTACAGGAAACATGGTTCAGATGCATAACAAAATATTTACAATTGGAATTAGTGGAATCAATTGGAATTAGTTGGTCACAGAAAGGAAATCAGTGAAAGGCACAACAGAATAGATAAATAGAACTCATCAGCAGAAGCTATATCATCAGAAGCACAATGTTGAATAGTATAGTCAATTGAACATGAAAAGTAAATGAAGAAATAAAATTTTGAATTACTTTTTATATATGTCAATTAAATTCAAGAGGAAGCACCAATGGACAATAAAAAACACTGGAAGAGAGGAAAGGAAACATATAAATATTATAGAAAATCCAAGGGAAGAAAAATCATCAAAGAGAGATATCCAGAAAGGAACATTAGTAACATACAAATAGGGAGACATACCCACAGGGGGAGCTATTATTTTACCCATGATTGATTACAACAAGTACAGTGAAAAGAGGAGACAAATCGACAAGGAGAGTTAACCTTTGGTCAAATATGAAGAGAAAGAAAATAGGCATGAAGATAGGGGGAATAGCTCCAAGAGGAGATACCCTTTTCCATTGATGTCAAAGGGGGAGATTGTTGGACAGTTGGTTTGGACAATTGGTTGTCATTAATGTCAACCCTTAGAGAGTGATCTTGGAGATTGATGTCAACCCTTAGAGATTGAATTAAACCCTTGTAGAGGTCCATAGATGTTGTAAATTTGATTGACATTTGTATGATCGAGATTGATGGTGAGGTATTTGGGTACATATGATGTAGTCTACATGTAGCCTCGAAGGTGTGGTTATGGGACACAAAGTTGGTTGAGGGATATGGGCATGAATGAAAATGAAATTTTAGGTTAGACACTCGTAGATGGATATTCCTTGTCATGCAGTTTCTAGTGATATGTGGCACACCACATGGTTCCTCATAGTTAGGGAGATATGGCCTTGTAAATTTGGAAGCCCCAAAGAGTGATCAAGAAGCCCCTAGTTGGTTAAAAGTATTCATCAAAGGGTAAATTGGTTGCAACAAGAAAGCCATAAATTAAGGAGAGAATTTACTATGAAAAATTATAAATAAACCTCAAGGAGTCATTCACATGTACACTCACACACTCATTCATTGATTCATGGATTATCTTTCTTGTGATCTAGTGATCTTTTTCTAAGGTTGTGACAACATATTTCTGAGGTAGAAAAGGAAGGTCGAAGGAGAAAGTCTTTGGTTTGTAGAAAACCCTAGTTTATGAGGTATCCACGAGTTGCAGGTCAGTAGGGCACAAATATACACGGGTTGTAGTCGAGGAAAGCATGGATATTTGTGGGCTATATAAGAGCAAGTCATGTATATGTAAAAGGGAATGTGAAAGGTTGTGAAGGGATGTTGGTACCAGGTTGTTGAGGACTGTGGAAGAGTTACAAGTTAGTATTACATAGTATAAGGTCAGGAACAGGATTAGAGGTAAGTTTTAAGAGTTACATTTTTGTGATTGTATCTTATGCTTGGTGATGGTATGACACATTCTTTAGATGCATTGGCACATGCTTGAGGAACATATTAGGTGCATGGTTGACGTATACATGTTAAGGTACATTTCTGGTGTATGTCTTGGTTACATTTGTACATGGTTTATGTAATGATTGAGTGATATGATATATGGTTGAGTCACTTGTTATGGTGCATGGTTGATAGATCGTATGGTACAAGATTGGTACATGGTATGTTGTTGAAGTACATGGTTGATTTACAAGGTTGATGTGCATAATTGGCACATGGTATGATACATAATATGGTACATGATTGATGTACATGGTTGATGTGCATGGTTGGAACATGGTATGGTGTTGAGGTGCATGGTTGATGCACAATTTGGTATAGGTTGAGGTGCATGGTTGATGCACAGTTTGGTACAAGTGTTGGTGCATGATTGATGAATTTGTTGTGGTACACGGTTGATGGTATGAGCATGCCCATGTTGAAATATTGAGAGCTATATGCTTTTCATGAGATGGATCAAGAGTTGAATCAACACCTTCTTTTTCTGCATTTGTGACTTCATTCAAAACCTGATTTTGCAACTTTTCACATGCTTGAATAAATTTTCGTTGACCTCTTAAGCATCATTAAAAAAAAAAATTGTAAAGACTTAGATCGTCTTTCCATAAAAAATAAAGATCTGGATGAAAGGTTGTTTCATAATCGAGAATCACAACAACTTCAGGGGGTTGGAGTTCTGAGACCTGAAAAGTATACACTACTGCAAACTGAAATCCAAATGGCAATTGAACTGCACAAAGATGTGTATATACATGCTAAAATAAAGAGCTCTGAAAACCAAAACTAAATTTCTCACTGACAGTTCTATTATAAATTAAAAACTAGAATGAACTAATTACTGAAACCCAACTAAACTAAGTACTTGACTAGCAAGCTTATTTGCACACCCTCCTACTGAAATGAAACAGGAATCGCTTAATCAGGTGAAATCAAAGACCTAGTGTAACCATTTAATTATCTTGTCCACTGATTGAAATTCTTGCATATCTTTGTTCATGAAAAAAATGTAATACCTTCTTAAAGGAAACTCAAATAAAAACTTGCAAACAAATTCAATGCTGATAAAATTTGAAAAACATAACCTGTTCACTGACTCCAAAAACACTGCAAAAGGATCCTCGTAGGAAAGAAAATTGATTTCATGGAATTGCGCAAAATTTTCATCATGTATCAGCCCTCCAACCACATTCCTACTTCCATACATTTCAACCTAATAGTTGTCATGATAGGACTAGAAATTCTAATGAGACTACTGGAAATAAAGATTTTCTGAACCAGAAAACATTGTTTACTGCAAAACTATATTTTCATGATTTGTTTTTAGATTCATAATTTTCCAATTGCTGAAAATTTGAACTGCTAATATCCTCCATGTAAGAAACAACAAGGTCGTGAAAAACAAGAGAATATTGATTACTTATGATACTGTGAAAATTATCCTTCATCATTTATAGGAATGTATTTATAATGCTTTGGAAGAAATTCATAGAGGATATGAGGTAATTGCAGTGGTCTATATCTCTCTTTAATATTGGAAGGTGTAGGATTAGGCACAGGAGATGGTATATCAACTTTGGTTTCATGAAGCTTACAAAATTGGTCATGGTCATCATCTGGAACTTGTTCAAGCTCAGTTATATATGAAAAAGGAATATTTACAGTCTGCAATGAAGGATATACAAGCACATATTTGTGGTCTTCATTTGAATGCAATGAACAGTGGAAAATCCTTTTCATATTTAGAGGAAAAGATAAGAAATAATTAAGAATAAAGAATATTATGTCTTGGAGGAAACTCAAGCTTGAGTACCTGACTTTCCTGTATTGTCCTTCCATTTTTCTATAGGCAAGGATTGTCCTCCAATGGAATCTATGAAACTGGTTGAATCTTGATTGGAGTCGTTGTTGAGCTCCACTGTTGCCATGTTTTACACTATACAAAAGCATTCATTATTACACCTTTTTCTGCATTTCAATGTTAATACACACTATAAACATTGTAAGCAAGGATCATCAGATATAAAACACTGTTGTTGTATTATTATTGAGATGAAGTCTGGATTTTAATAAGAAAGAATTGATTATTGATGCAACTTTGTACATAATTATGTGTGCACTCTTTTAATCTAAGCTAGCTCTCAAGGCACATTTTCCATGGTCAGGACAACCCCTTGACCTAGGTGATGTCCTTGCTCTGTAATTTTATTTAATTTCATTACAATTGGTGTGTTATTTAGTTTTTTTAACTTTGTTTCAGTTTGTGGTTTTGTTATGAATCTAGGGATCAGTTCTCAAGATCAAGAACTTGCAATTCCTCTTATTTTCTCTACATGACATTTTTCTTTCTCATGTCTTCCAGTCTACTCATATTCCACCCTCTACAACTGTTAACATTTCACTATCTGTTTGTTTAATTTTCATAAACTGTATCCTCCTTACATCATTGTAACATTTTTATCTTTGGCTTCCAACACCTTTGTTTCACCCACCAATATTCATGTGACGTTTCTTGACTCATATTTATGTTCCTGTTTAATTTTTAGATTTTATTAATGTATGTCAGTTTTAGGTTTTATGTTATATTGGTTCGTGTGCATAATATGGATATGAGTGAGCTTTACTTTGTTATTGTGTACCAGTTGTGTTATGATGTTTTGTTACTTTATCGTTGTGATATTTTTTATTACATTGTCATGTTATTTCTTGCATTGTTATTATAGAGTGGCTTGTCTACGTTTTTATTTAATTGTTATAATAATTTGTTTATCCGATATCATGTTTGGTTGTTTGTCCATTGTTTATTAATTATTCTCATG
The DNA here is from genome assembly GCA_009831015.1 of Picea engelmannii. Classification (NCBI taxonomy): domain Eukaryota; kingdom Viridiplantae; phylum Streptophyta; class Pinopsida; order Pinales; family Pinaceae; genus Picea; species Picea engelmannii. The sequence continues at coordinate 100,749 of ML814413.1, read as the reverse complement.
TTTTGGCAATATATGTATATATATTATATATATTGTTTGGTACAATTTTGTATATTGTTTTGTAGTGTGTGTGTATGTATTGCTTGGTAAATATTTGTTTTTTTTTGTTATTATATTTGTTAATTACTCAATTGTTATAACATTTTGTTAGCACATGCATTGTTTAAGTGTTGTATATTATTTTTCTATTGGTGTTGTCATGTGTATATTGTTCTATAATTATTGTTACATTGTAATTATGTGGTGTTTTATATATTAAAGTTAAGTGTTATTGTTATATAAGTGCAAATGCAGCGTTAATTGGATTATCCATGAGAATCCATCCCATTCTTGTACAAAGAACCAAACTAATCTCATACCAACACATTCATTAATCTTGTACATAAAATAAAACTAATTCCATACCAGCATTGACTTCATTTCTGGGTATATTTTTTTTGAGGAAAACTCTCTAAAGCATGTTTCTTTGAAGTGTTTATGTTACATCCTTTTGTCTATATAGGGTTAATTAAGAGTTTGGTGGATTTTCTCTTAAAACTGGTAAATTCCACTTTAGGTCAGTAGCACACATACAAGAGGGTTTGAGTAACCTCATCCAGCTAACTAATTTGAATGTCAGTTTTGGTAAATTCCACATTTACTTTTAGGTTTCCTTACTTTTCCTTTAATCTAGTTTCTTTAATTTAGTTTTCTCTTAGTTTAGCAAACCACTACAAGAATAAGCCATTGACGATTGGGATCTAACTCGGGAGATGTGATCTCACGATCCAGTGTTAAGATTCTAAGATTCATCTTGTAGTGTGAATTTTCATTTGAGCTTGTATTACTTACATTCATTAAATTTTGAAGTGTGTTTGTTAGCATTAGGTTAAACTAGGATCCAATCCTAAATTTATTGTGTCTGCACCTCTAATTCCACGACTCCCTGGTTGACATTTAATGTTGGGAATAAATAGTGCATATATTTAGCCCCACATTTTTTACACCATTATCGGGGAGGTTCTAAAGGGATTGAATTCTAGGTAGTTAGGTTGCCTTTAATTTACACAAGTTGGTGGAGGACAAGACTGTAAGATGAGAGGTAAGAACCTGTGCATCCACTTTAGTGGGTCTCTACCCAAACCCAGGTATGTTCCTTTTTAAAGTGTGTTTGTCCTTCGAAAAGTGTGTTTACTTTCATGCAAGTGTGTTTATTTTCATGCAAGTGTGGTGCTCTTTTCAAATTATGCAATTAGTTTCTATTATTTCTTATGGTTTTCTTAAAATTGTTTTGCGTGTTAGTTAGTTTTCATTTCATTTTCATCAAAAATATTTTGGGTGTTGTAAGCAACCTATGTGCTAATCCATGTGTGAGTCAAGACCCATCAACCAACAATATGGATTCAATGATGATAATGAGTTCGGAATAACTCTCTCGAATCCTAGCAGCAGTTGGGATCTCTTCTTCTCACAAATAAAACATCTTGACAGTAGTCAGGAACCTATCTACTTCTCCAAAATACATAGAAGAACCAAAGTTCCATGACCCACATCCACGTGAATATATAGAAGCCTTTTGTAATCACCCTTTATGACCTATAGAGGAGACTAAAGAATCATGGACCACATCTGATGGAGAGACACATTAGAACCTAAGATCGAGGAGTTCCTAATATGCCTTTCTGAAGATCCTTTATGCACTAACGAGACCAGTCATTCAAAAAAACATGATCTACATAACATGATAGAGGGAGACATACAGATCGTTCTAAATGAGGAAGTGAACCAAGAACATCATGACTTTATCAAACATTGGTTCCATACAATGACCATATTGAACCACCACTCTCTTCTTCGACAACTCTTCACATCCTATCATTAGAATCAGTTGGTTCCTTATGTTCGGGTACTTATTAAAGTATATTGTTCAACCCTGAATGTGAGTGTATTCATACTCCTATTACGCATGTGGATTCATTGGAAATATTCATATACTTGAAAATGGGTCTTTTCTTAGGTAAGGTAGGATAATAAATAAATGAATAAATGTTGCATATAGTTGTTAGTTTGGTGCAATGTTGTTTTTATATATTTTGCAATAATTGGAACTATCAGGCTAAGAAACTAATCTTAAGGGAGTCTGTTGGCCCCAAAAAATTTATATGTTTTTCAAGATGATAGTTAGATTTTTTTCAAGTTTCTAAATAAATAAGGCCATGATCATTTGTTGGAGCTTTGCAAGTATCCTCTTTTTAGTTGGATTGGGAGAACATCTTCATGACTTATTCAAGGAAGTAATTTCATTTCTTTTGTTTTTTTTGTTTCGTCAAAACTGTCTTTTATTTTGATATTTTATTACCTAATACCATTTTGGGACAACTGAATTTCTTTTTCTATTACTCCGATAAACTTTATTTGAAGATTGTTCTCTGAATTTTATTTTTCTGAACTATTTTATTTGCTCAAGTTTACAGTTTAGGTAATTATTAACAGGGAAAAGTTGAAAAGAAAGGAGTTCAAATATTAAACCAAAGACTTCTTGTCATAACCAATCATTTTTAGTTTTTAGAGATTTGTTTTCCCTTCTTTATACAAAATTTCAGACCATTTATTTTAGTAGTATCTCATAGCCCCATCTTTGATTATAATATGGGATTACATAAAGTTAAAAGTCCATATTATGATGCCCATAGGCAACTAGTACAACTTGATCTAATCTCAAAGTTGGTCAGTAGAGCATCCTTATTAAAGAGTAGAGAGAGAGTGTATGAAGTTTAAACCCATGGGAGCACTACCATAATCTTATATGGAGAAGATGAACTTGGGGACTAGAGGCACCTTTAGGTCATTCTCTCATGGCCTCATACACCACACATTAAGTGATTTTGACCATGATATGTCTTTAGTCTAATATCAATACATAATTCTATTTTTCATGCGAACAATCTTTTATGGCAAATCTATAAAATATCTTCTAACCCAATACCATCCCATCCTATAAAAACGTTTTCAAATATGCTTCCCCATTCACCCATGTGAATGCAATCTATAAATTTTATCTTAAGGGTAAAGTTTGGGACAAGATCCTTTGATGGAAAATGGGTGTAAGAGGCTAACCTGTCAGGACACTGAACAGATCTACTAGCAGTGAGTATCGGCCTGTGGTATGACTAGGCAAACCCATCAGGGTACGGAATAGGCTCGTGGGCAATGGGGCATTCTTTTCGAGGAGGATATTTCTTAGATGTCAAAATTACCCCATCGAAGTACTGAATAGACTTGCTAGAAATGGGTTCTGATTTTGATATGCCTAATGTATATTTGTGTTTATGAACGATATACTTGTGTAAATCATAAAGAAGAAGCATGCATGGTTGAACTAAAGATTAAATAAAAGACATATATTTTCCATTTGAGAATAACCCTAAGTTGACCTTAAGACCCTATCATCCAATTCATACTATATCTAAGATGTATTATTTTGAGAGTGGGAACATCATCTTAGAAGCCTAATATTCAATTGTGAAATTTATCTTTATTACTTGAATGACTGTAAATCTTTTAAGAATGAAAAAGGTTGATTGGTTTCCTATGGGGTTTTCATTTGTTGAGACTGCTAATTCTCTTTTATTTTCCTTCCTAAAGGAGAAGAACAAAATCCCTACTCTAATTTATATAGGTCTCTCTAAACATAAGTGCTACTAATATTTTGATGAATTTTGATTAAGCAAGGAAATCAAAATATCTAATATAGAATGGAAAATATTACTATACATATTTTTTGGGTTATGCTTGAATTATCTTGGTCAGTCACGGAAGGGGGGAATATTCATAAGTGATCTTCGAAAATTGTTCAAATCTAATTTGTCGAAATGTGGCATTGGATGTACTTCATGTTATGATAAGTTTATTATATTATTTTATGATTTTCTCTCTGTGTGGTCAGGTTTAGCACTCATGGAATTTGTGCCCACAATTTATTAGCAACTCTCATATTTTCGTTCTTAGCAACTCTAAGATTGGTATCAACAAAAGCTAGCAGCTGGCAATAGTCTTTTTCTTGTAGCCGCATGCCACTAAGTCTTAAGTAGTTTGCATGAGGACATGCAAACTCTTGGGTTTGGAGGAGATCTCCATATCCCTTCCAGATATTTAGAGTTTCTCTTCAACATCTTCAACATCTTCAACATCTCCAACATCTTCAGTTCATCTCAACTAGTTTTTTTCCAAGATCTAGTAAATCATGTTTCATTTTCTTCAGCTCTTATCATATTTGGTGCATATCTCATCAGATTCATTCTATTTAGAAATTCTCAGACTTGCTCTGCCTCATCTTCATCTTTCAGCAGTCCACAACATGGTTCCGTAGATATTTCATATTGCTCTACATAGTTTCCACTTCAGTGTGCATTAGAATTCAAAGAAGAGGTAACTTGAGGTAAAACATGTATAAATATTTTTAATTTACTAAAAATTTGGAAAAAATGATGCATAACCACTATTGCCCATTCCACACTCCACTACACAATATTACTGCTTAGAAAGTATCATTCATAACTACCCAATAAAGCTTCCATTTTCACTCCACCAACCATAATGAAAATTATACTCTGATCATAAGACCTAGCAATGAAAAGGAAATATGTGGTATACAAATACAAACACAAAGCAACATCTATAATGTCTTCTCCTTATACATTGTTGTGTATTTTTCGTCACTTGGATGAGCAAACTAGGGTCACGTGGATGTCTAGTTGGGCCTGCTAGACAAGACAGAGGTTAGTGCATGAGTTAAAAAATCCAAGCACATGAAATAAACAAGTAAATAAACTAAAAACAACTAAGGAAATAAAACTAGAATTCATAAGAAACTTTGAACCAAAACAATCAACCAATGACCAAGATTATGCCACCAATGGATAACTATATTAGTTGGAAAAACATCGTAGAGAAAGGAGGACTTATGAGTCCCCTCTTCCACCTTGGGAGGGCTCTTGAGTTCCCTAATGGAGAGATCTTCTTACAATGGTAAACAAGAAAGCAAATGATGAAGAAATCAAAGCCTATTCCCTAAAGAGGTGAGTGGAATGGTCTATTGGAATGTTGCTAGAATGCTCCAAGGAGAAAACAGGATTCTCAAGGGAGGATTGAGGTACCATATAAATACTATGGAAATCTTAAATTCTTATTGCACCCATGGCCTCCATTTATAGCATGTCTTCAAGGAAATATTGAATTGGTTCTTAGTGTGAACAAGGGGGCCTTTAGGGTGCCCTTTGGTCATTGACCAACCCCCCATTCAGATTCAACTCAGATCTGAGGGTCAAATAAAGTTGGGAGTTGGTCCATAAGTGGTTGAGGGGCCGACAAGAACCATAAATGCATCATTCAAGGAGTGTGCTTCTTTTCTCGTACACAGTCACGCATATGAAACATTGTGCACTCTACGGGCTTCTTTGGCCCACGTATTGTGCACGCGCTTCCTTTAGTGAGTCAACGCATGTCAATTTGACCAATTGTATATTTTTTGCCTTTTGGAAATGCATTTTGGTGTCACAGGTGAACTAATAGGTGTTTGGCACTGTTGTATTTCTGCAATTATTTGCGTACAATGTTGCGGAGGAAATTTTAGGGATAAGAAATGTCTACTTATGTGTGAGGTTAGGATCATACGTATAGTCAAAATACATAAATTTTTCTTATACTGAGAGTACCATTGTAATGAAGAGTGTTGATAGGAACTACAAGAGCGATCCGTCGGAGGGAGAGGGGAAACTATGGGACCCAAATCTCTCTCGAGAGAGAAAAAATAAAATATGTATACAGACAAGGCGGGCATGCCCTATGCTCACATCATGTAACTCAAAAGGTAAGACAGTATTGTATGTTGATGTAGATAGTTGCAACACCCTCCAGGGTGGTTTGATAATGAAAGATGACAATTATTGTTAAGAACCAAACATCAATATAGCATATAAAAACCTCAGGAAAAGTACTCAACGCCTTGAAAAAAAGATAATTTCATATAATAAGCCTCTTCGAGGGGCAACCTCCTTTTACCCCACTTAAATGTTCAAGTACAAGATGATTCAAAATGAAAATGTCTCCTTGGTATATATAGGAGACTAGGAGGTATAATTACAAATAATGGCCTAAAGCTGACATAATTAAAAAAACATTACTAATCTAAATTACAACTAATGGCCTAAAGCCGACATAAATAGAATAGCATTACTAATCTAATATGCCCCAATTAGGGGGTAATGAGCCAATATTAGGGCTTAACATGCCCCTCCCCTTGAGACAAGTGTTGTCCACAATGCTTGAGTAACTCTTGATGCTTCTGTATAAAAGACTCATCTTCCCAAGTGGAATCTTCAGCCGGTAGTTTCCTCCATTTAATGAGATACTCTGAAATGGATCTATTCCTTAGCTGGCGAATTCTTGTGGCAGTGATGGTTTCAGGCTCCAATATGATTTTTCCTTCCTCATCCAGTTCTGGCAATATAGTTTGAACTGGGATCTTGTCACCTATAACCTTCTTTAAGCATGAAACATGGAAAACTCGGTTTACTCGTGAAGATACAGGCAGCTCCAATTTCTATGCCATAGTACCAATCTTTCGCAACACCTTATAAGGTCCATAGTACTTTGGTGATAATTTATTATCCTTCTTGGCTTGCTTGAGGGACATCTATTTGTATGGTTGTAGTCTTAAAAACACCCAATCCCCTACTTCAAAACTTCTTTCACTACGATATTGATATGCTTGTTGTTTCATGTGATTATGTGCCATGGTCAGGTTGTCCTTTAAGATTTGGAGAATTTGTTGTTGATTCTCGACGTGATCTTCCACTGCTTGAACCTTAGATTTTTCTTTTAGAGAAGAAGTGATGGAAGGAGGGTGGTATCCAT